>JBAMCP010002257.1:1478-13767 GCA_037075105.1 Lissocephala sabroskyi | reverse complement strand
TTTAGTACTATTTCAAGAAAAATATTGTATTTCCGCAAAAGTCTTTAGTTTCGCGACAATGAGTTTTCTTCCCCTAATCGGGTCATTTTGCCCACAGTGCGTCGTCGTCCTTGCCGGCCGTCGCCTGGGGTTAACTTACTTGAGCGCATCGTGATTTATCATGCCCAAAGCATTGACAGCCGCGTCCCGCACCTCGACCACCTCGCAGCGCAAGAGTGGAACCACCAGCTTGTAGAGGGCCTGGGGCGAGGCACTGCCCATGGCCGACTTGTCACTTCGATCGGCATTTAGGGAATCCGGCGATGAGCTGTAAAGTAAATTTATGTCATCGGTTTATTATCCACAACATGGCCGCTCTTAAGCTTCTTGTGGGGGGCCAGGGGGTTTGGTTTGAACCTCAACCGACGGCTGTTTGCTTTTAAATAATTCGCGCCGAGCATTTGTCCCTTCCCAGCGGATGCATCTAATTCGATTCGGAGGACACACAAAAAAATTGTATAAGCTGTCGGCCACCATTAAAGTCACTTAACTGGGCGTCTTTTATTGCCGGCTAGACCCACAGGGCACGTGACAAATAATCCAAAAATAACGGGCCATAAAAAGCAACTGAAGGCTCCCCGCAAACCAACTAGCAGTGCAGTGAGGAGAATGGGGCAGGGGGGAGGGGAACATGAACCCATAATAACGGATGATGTATTTTTAATTACAGACCAGCCAACTGACCAGCATCCAACCTTGAACACCTGACGCGTTCATTATATTCAAGGGTAAATTAACGGGTTGCCAGTTGCTGTCCGCATAGTCAAAAAGTACAGTTGAGCAGGACCCACAAGGAGCACCAAATGGGAATTTGATATGAGCCATAATTCAGACAAATGTGAGCTATTTGGGTCGCAAAAAGCACCCTGAAGGAAAAGTGTAAAGAAATCAGGAAGAGGGGAATAAATTAAAACCGGAGTCTATAATCTTTTACACTTTACCTAAATCAGTAAATTCTCTTAAAAAGAGGGAAGGGAAGAGGGCAAAATTGAACACTGAGTCATTAATCTTATGCCTTCTACTAGAATCTGTAAATAATCTTAAAAAGCAAACGAAAGGGTACAAATTGGAATCTGTAAATTCTTAAACGAGCAACTCCTGAAGAGAGGGTATAAAAATGAGGAAAAGTGTACAAATTTAATGCTGAGTCGCTAATTTTATACCCTCAAGTAGAATCTGTACATTCTCTTCTCTTAAGCATACACGAGGGTAAAAATTGGGATCTGTAAATTCTTTTTAAAACGGACAACTCCTGAAGAGAGAAGGTATAAAAATCAGGAAAGAGGGTCTAAATGTAACCCCTAGTCTCTAATCATCTGGAACCTTTACATTCTCTCAGGAAAAAGGGTAAAAGCTGAATCCTGAGTCTCTGATCTTATACTCCCAACTAGAAATTGTAAATTCCCTTTAAAAGCAAGAAAAAGGGTAAAAATTGAAACCTACTCCTCAAATCTTATACCCTCAACCAGCATCCGTAAATTATCTTTAAAACGAGCAACTCCTGAATTCGCTTTTAATCTGTCCACCTCAACCGTAACCTCTGGCCTACAAGGATCAATCTTTCGCTGACATTTAGGAATGAAAAAACCCAGGTAGGCAGTTTTTTTCGGATTGCCCATCAATCAATTGGATTAAAAATACATAAAGGGCAAAAAAAAACTGCTTATAGTTTTAAAAATTCACTCATTTCATTTGCTGTTTGCTATGGCACGCGGAGCAGGATTTTTTCTGGGCAAGCACACACAACAGGACACAAAGAAGCCAAGCAAAATAATATTAATATTAATAAAAAAAGATTTTAATTTAATACTGGCAGGCAAACAGCCGACGGTCAGGGGCACATCAAAAAAACTTCACCCCGCAGAGAATTTAAAAGGAGCTACGGAAAAAGTGTTTGGTTTGTTTGGTGGCAGCAGGGACAGCAGAAATCAAAGTATAACGGGAGTTACTGAGTTTTAACAAATCGGAAAAGCTAACTACATAGAAAAGGACAGAGTACAGTTAGGCAAAAGTACAGATAACATTAAAGCTACTTAAAAATGAATATAGATATTAATTAAAAAACACTTAATTTAAAATTCTAGATAGATTTGTGGAACCTAAGATTTTGTATGGTTTGTTTGGTATTTTTATAGTATTTTTTTGGTTGCTTTACCCAAGTCGTTTCTGGCGCGCCTCTTTGCGTCCATAGGAGAGCGGCAACGTGAAACGCGTGACAATCCCCTCGGGCCCGAAAACATTTGACGGTATATTGTCCAAGGAATCGGATAGCGAACGAGAATCCGACTGATCTTGTAAACTATAAATCACAATTTAAATATTTTAACGACAAAAACGGAAATCAAAATTTGTTTGCTTTTCTTTTTCGTTGCTCTAATGTTCGAGTGGATGAGTGAATGAAATTGTGAAAGCTATCGGTTTATCGGTATATCGAACATTTGTTAGCGACAATCGAGTGGAACAGTCTCGCATGAATTTAATGTGCAACGAACGCTAGACGAATGGCAGGACGAGCAACACACCAACTTTGTGGTGTCCTTTTGGATGCGCTGCGTGTTCGGTCCTTGATGAATTTTGCGGTGAGCTGTTAACATGATTTCCCA
Source organism: Lissocephala sabroskyi (assembly GCA_037075105.1). Classification (NCBI taxonomy): domain Eukaryota; kingdom Metazoa; phylum Arthropoda; class Insecta; order Diptera; family Drosophilidae; genus Lissocephala; species Lissocephala sabroskyi. The sequence continues at coordinate 11,125 of JBAMCP010002257.1, read as the reverse complement.
TGTGATTTACAAATGACGATTCGATTCGTGTTCAAATTGAATTGATTGCTCGCTACACAAAACACACACAGCACAATGCTAAATAACTAAAATGCGGCTCCATTGAAGGCTACACTCCAATGACTTTGGGATGAGATAATGAACTAAAATATATTTTGAATCCTGGCGAAACTGTACCACCTTCAAAACCCGCAAACGAAAGGGTTCCATGCGATTCGTTAATAGTTCAACTAACGTTCTCATTGAGTTAAGCTCAAGGGCGATTACGGATTTGTACAGGAACCTTAAAAGCTCTTGAAGTATTTGCTTTGTCTCAAGTGAGTACACTCAGTATTCAAATCAAGGTTATAAGGAACTTAAAGTTCATCTAAGTGATTCAGGTTAGTGGAAATGGAAAGAAAAATCAAAGACCCTTTAAACGGGATCGAAATTATCTACTTAGAAATTAAAGTTGCCTTAAAAAAAGGTAAAAAGAAATATAACTAAGATATGGAAAACTACCTGTGAATTAAAAGTTGCTTAAAAAAAGTTCTCTACTCTGATAATTAAAAGAAACTGTCAACGTTGTTAGGTAATTAAATTAAAATTCATAAATTGTAATCACATAATCAAAACACAACAAAAAACCTACTGAATTAATCAAAATCCCATTTAAATAATTTTACTTTTCACAATGAAAACAGATTTCGATTTTGATCCCTTTTGTACTGCTGATAAAAAAACATGTAAATCCCTTTTTAAAGTTATTCATTTAGACACCTTTTGTTATTGTATTGTGATGAGAGAAAACAAGATGAAAAAAAAAAACAAACCACAATTGCATAATTCAAAATTCATAAAATTACCGCCCGACGACCTGAGCTAATCTGGCTGCGTGTTTGATTTGATTTGCCAGCCACACGTGCGGATTTAATGTGATTTTTCGATTTTTGAATCATAACAAAATTACAATCTATGGACAGACGGGCAGATCATATCAAGTGCAGTCAATGAGAGTTTCTCAAATTACACAAAACCAGTTAACTAAATACCAAAGAATCATGCCATTCATCACACACACTCGCACACACGCACAACAAATGACAAATGCAAAATGCAATCGGGAAAAACAAATCGAAATTATGCAAATTAAGTGCCCGAAATCATAGCCAATTTTCGTGCACAATGGAAAGCGGGGAATTTGTTGTTGAATGCCAGCAACTTGACATATGGAATTAGAGTCCTGCCGCCGTCGGACGAGGCTACTAAATTCAATGATTTGGTAAAACTGTTGATGAACCAGCGAAATTTGCCAGACCAACGAAAAAGGCTCTGTTGGTTTACCGGAATATTTTGTGGACTTCTTGAATCTCAAAGAATTTTATACTAGCTGAGAAATAGTTAATAATCAAGTTATCATTATTGTTGTATGTATTTTGTGATTTCTTAACTTTCTTCAAAAAAAGCTTAGAGGATTTGGACATTTAACGACTTTTTAGTAGGAGTTCAAGATTCCCACGATTATTGGATTTCTTGTAGAACCCAAATAAGCTTTGAATTCTTACTTTTGTGGAACTGAGAAATAGGTAAAGATCTAAAGATCCAAATAACCTTAAATTCCTAACCTGTCTGGAACTAAGAAATAAATATTAGAATGCAATAGAAATGATTTGCTTTAAAATTTCCTGGATTACTGTGTAAATTCTTTTCTAGAGGTAGGAAATTAATGTAATTAAAAAATTCCAACGAATCTATGAATCTATTTTAAGATTGAAATAAGCTTGGTTTCCCAACCTTTCTGAAACTCAAATAAATAGTATTAATCATTCTTAAACTAGGAATTTCGAATAAATCGATAGAAAAGGTTAAAGCATCTGGAGCGGCCTGCAGTTATGCCTGAAATTCTTCCCTCAACCGACCTTCGGAGAAGCCTATTAGAAACCAGAATCAATTTAAAGATCAACTGCCTTATGCGACTTGCAGTTCTACCTGAAACTCTCTCCTTAACCGATTTCCGGAGCAGCTAATTAGAAATTTAAGTCATGGACATTTCGAAAGCGATAAAGTTAACTAGGATTTGATCTGTCGTCTTGAAAGTTCGCACAATTGTTCACTCGAGCGGAGTGATAAATTCATAGATTTGAGTATTAAATTTGCGGTGCTGGAAATTTGGGTTGATTTGAAAATTGCGGCTTTGCTGTTTTAGTCGCAAATTTGCATTTTCCCCCGTTTGTTTACGTGCGGGCGAAATGTTGTTTTGTGGCACGTGGACAAGACGACGAAGGACAGCTAGTGCTGGGGGTGGTGCGGGGGAGGATATAAATATTTACACTGCCACAAGAATGCAACGATTCGGAGCCGGAGCCAAGTGGGCGGCCTGGGCTGGGTTAGTTGTAAACAAATAAACGGTAACAAAATGAAACAACATTAAAATTGTTACACACACACACACACACACGGTTATAATACAGACTAAAATACAAAGAAAGAGAGTGAGAGATCGGAAATGTAAATTGTAATCAAATCAAACAGTTGAAATGAAGTGTCTGTTTGCATGCCGGGCAGTGAGTGGGAGGGGCGGCCGTGGGCGGATAGACAAATGGTTAGACTGATTTTGTATTTATATAGGAAATGGACTGAAGAAATGAAAGGACACGTCGGCTTACCTCAGGCTGAGATCGGGCGAGGCGCATCTGACGGCCACGCTGGGAATCTGGGGCACCAGGCGCATGGCGCAGGCCACTTGGTTGCGCCACAGACGCAGATACGAGTCCTTTTGGCTTTCAGTAGGGACTCTTTTGGTGGGCGCCGAGCTGCGCAGCAACGAGGCGCGATTGTCGCTCACAGGCCTGCAAAAAAACCAAGATGAGATTTTTTGAAGGTCTTAGACAAGCCGAGTTCCTTACGTGGGATCAATGACGCTGTAGAGGGCATTCAGGCGGGCATAGCAGATGGGCCAGGCCTGGGCCACGGCCGAGGGGCATTGCTGCAGGACCCGCTGCCTTTCGAGCAAGCCGAACAGACAAATCGACCAGGGATCAAACTGAGGCGGCGGCGAGCTGGCCGCGGCCCCGGCCACCGTCGAGCTCGACTGCGAGAGGTTCAGCGTGGACGTAGAGGATTTTGAATTGTCTGCCAGGCAAAAAAGAAGAAACTTTAATTTCTCCTCTTCCGTTTCGATTTTGCTAACTTACCGTCTGTTAAACCGGCCAGCCAGACGCCGCTGGTGCGCTCGGCTATCCACTGCAGGTCAATGCAGTTGGCATTGAGAATCGCCGTGTTCTCGGTCTGCGGCAAGAGCGGCAGGCAGCGTTCAATGATTTGCGGGCAGCAGCGATCCATCACATCGATGAGCGGCGGCTCTGTTTCGGGTATGCCAAGAGCCCGCATCAGATTCTTCACCTCCTTGAGTATCATGGCCGCCAGCTTCCTTAAATACGGCCGATAATTGCAGAGCAAGACCAAAGCGAAGCCCTCAACGAAATGCAGCGTGGTGACCAAAGGAATTTCGTTCTTCTTGGCCACATCGGCCGACAAATTCAGCACCGTATGCTGCGTAATACTCGACATGCCGCTGGAAGTGGTTATGCTGGAGGCCGCACTCGAGGCCGTGTTGAGATGCTGCTGCTTGGCCGCCACAGTGGCGCTGGACAGTTGGCTGCTGGTGGTTTCCTTGCCGGCCAGCAACAGGTGGGCAGTGTTGGGCGGTGAGGCCACAGGCACGGCCGGCGCGGTGGTCGTGGTGTTGGCAGCCGTGGCCGTGGTCTTGGCCTGAGTGGCAGTGCCAGCAGCTCCCGCGGCTGCGGTGGAGGCCGGCCCACCGCCATTGACATTGAGTGCGGCCCGCCAAACAGTGAGAAAGGCGCACAAGATGCGCGTGCAGTTCTCCAACAACTGCGGATAGGTGTCGGTGACATCGCGCACCAGAAACTGAGTGTAACCGTGCACGACATCCTGACGCCAATCCGGGAAGTCGATGACCAAAGTCTGCAGCGACTGGTAGGTGAGAATGCGCAGCTCCTCGTCCATGTGGACGGTCAGGCGGGAGAGCAAGTCCACCAGCTCCTGGGTGGTCATGGTGTCGGGTATGAGACGCGGCACGGCCGCCACGCAGGTGCGGAAAAGATCGATCCTCGGCTTGCGTTCCCCGGAGAGAATCTCGTCGGGCTCTTTGTTCTGGTTCTGCGAGTTGGTCATCATCAGCGGCCGGCCGTAGTGGACGTCCAGGGCTCTCAGTATGTCCACAAATACGCGGCGCACATGCGGAAAATACGTGGACATGCCAATGCTGCGGGCCGTGTCGTCGGTGATCATTTTATTTATGTAGGTTTTCTTCACGCGCAGAGTGTTGCCCGAGGGCAAGACCGGCGCGGTCCGCGGCATGGGCGGCTCGCCGTCCTTCTGCTGCAGCGAGTCGGCCACCACGAGAAAGGCGCGCAGGCCGATGCTCATGCGTTCGGGGTTGAGAATCAGTTTGATGGAACGGCCCACGCACAGCAGATCGTAGACGATTTCCCGCATGGCAAAGTCCAGCCGCTCCTGGGCAATAAACTGGATGATCTTCACGAAAATTGTGAGCGGCGTGTCCCGCGGCACCACGCCCTTCGAGCCCCTGCAAGACAAGGCATTTAAAAGAAAGTTGAAGTTAATTTATGATAAAGATTTTACTTGGGAAACAAGGAGTTGACGATGCTCTGGAGCCGCGAGTGGGTGGCCGAGTTGGACTCGCACTTGATGCGAATCATGTAGACCCAAAGCAGCCGGTAAAGCGACTCGAGGGCCACGCGGCTCATTTTGGCATCGCGGTTTTTTAAATTACTCAAACACATGGCCAGGAAGTAGTGCCAGTTGGTCAGGAAGAAGGTCTTCTGGGACACGCACAGCAGGCAGGTGACCAAGGGGAACAAGGCCAGCCGATGCTTCGACTTGGTGGAGGCATCCAAAGTCTGCACGTACAAAAGCTCCACGAAGTTCTTCACGCACGGCACGTTCACCTCGTTCTTCACAGCCTGCAGGGAAAAGAGTTTAAGATCGTTGATTAATTTGGTTGGTTTGTTGTCTTACCGCCGCCACGGGCACCAGGATCTCGACGAACAGGCCGGCCAGGGCATGCTTGATGTCCTTGTCCTTGACCTCTTGGAAGTACTGGCCGCACTCGTGCATGAACTGGAATGAGGCCTCGAACTCCTCGATGGGCACCATTTTGACGCGAAAGAACTTCATGCCCATCAGCAAACTGATGATGCTCTGGGTGGTCGTGGGCGAGGCCTCCTTGCCGCGCAGCTCCTTCAGTTCGCTCATGAAGCGCTTGCGCACCGAGGCGAAGCGACTCTGGGCCAGCACACCAATCACCTCGGCATACAAATCCGAGATCATATGGATGTTATGGGCATTCGGATTGTTCTGCAGGCCGTCTTTGTATTTGAAATGCTTAAAGGCCAAGTTCTCAATGCTGCGCACCAAATCCTCATGGCCAGGATGGAACGGCAGCTGCTTCAGTATCTCAATGAGAGCCAGGCAAAAAATAAACTCCACCGCAGCCTCGCGCCGCTGCAACTGGAAGTCCAAGTCCACGGTGGGCTTGTTGGCTGCCTGGGCATTGCTGCCGCTGCCACTGCTGCCCCCGCTCCCGGGCGCGGGTTTCTCCAGCCGCTTGAGATCGTTCTTGATTTCCATGTCCGACAGCTGGCGGCGGTGCCAGGCCAGCAGCGTGTGCAGCAGCGACGGCAAGCAATGCTCGGCCACCGAGCCCAGGGCTGACAGCAGCTGGTCGAACTGCTGGTCCTCGCCGCGCTGCAGCAGCTTGCACAGCGGCTTCTCGGCCGTCTCGAGCATCACCAGCTCGATCTTCTTCTCGGCCTGGGCGGTGAAGTCGCTGAACAGATTCCGCATCACAATTTCTCCGGGCCTGGGCGGGGCGGCCATCAGCTCGCCGCTGACTGCCGCGGCCGCGGCCAAGGCATGCATCTCGGCCTGGCTGTAAGCGGGCAGAAGATTGATGAGCGAGCTGCGCGAGTGACTGCCCCAGGGCAGCAGCGATTGGCGCTGCGGTATCACCAGGGGAGGCACTGCGGCCGTTGACGATCCCAGCGGGGCTGGTCGTGGACTGACGGCGCTGTAGCCGCTGTTGCTGGTCAGTGGGGAGGCCAGCAGCGTCGACGGCTGGGGGATTTGGTAAAGCGAATGTGGCTGGTGTGGTTGTTGGTGTTGCGGGTGTTGCTGCTGCAGTGACTCATATTCCAGGCCAAAGGGATACTCATCGTTGCCGGCCGCTGTTAGTATTTGATAATTTATGGGCGATGTTGTTCCACTGGCCCCGTTGCTGGTTGCTCCACCGCCGACGCCGGCATGACGCGGTAATTTTGGCGTTGAACTGAATTCGCTGGAGTTGGTGGATTGGCGTTGGGCTGGCGAATTACTCAGGGCCCCGTTAGTCTCGGTGTGTGAATCCTCGGGATTACCGTTATCGCTGCCAATTGGCCCTGCCCCGCTGCCGTCGTCGTAATGGGCTCGTTGGGGGCTCTTGGTGGGCGTGCCTGCCGTGGGACTGACAGCTGGCGTGGCAGCTCCTCCTAATCCACTGCCTCCTCCTCCTCCACCGCCACAGCCGCCGCCGACTGTGCCACCCACAACTACGCCAATGCCGGATGCGCTGGGCGCCAAGCCAACAGCCGCTTCGCTCAGCTGCTGCTGATCATTCGGATTGTGAGGGTTTGTGCCTGTCGAGGAAATTGAAATTGGTTATTCATTTTGAAAATATCGTATGAATGAAAAACTTTAAACTTTAAAAACTAGTTCAACTTCTACATTACTTTAAATTTAAATTGAAGCGCGTAAGGATTTAAAATACTTATAATAGAACAATATAATGTACAGTAATTTTAAGTCGTATTATAAATTCTTGTTCTGCTAATAGTTAAAATAAAAAATAAATGAATAAATAAAAGAATAAAATAAAATTTCTATTGAAAAGCAGATAAAACATTCTTTTGAATAGCAAAAATAAAACACAAATTAATTTTTAAAGAACTACGAGATTTGAACTATTACGTTCTTATTTATAATAATTTGTTGCTTTTATTTAGTATAATTATTTTAATATATATTTTTAAAATTTATTTAATTTCAATTATGTCTTGAAACTTTGATTCTCTAAAATTTCATTTGCTTTAGTTTAGTGTGAAATTATTTAACACGTAGAAACGAGAAAGTTTTTATGACTAATCATTTTGTGAATACAAAAAATAATTTATTATATGGGATTCATTTTTTTTTGATAATGAAAATAATATTTATTTTGTTAGTGTTTTGATTAAATTTTAAATTATTTTAAATTAATTATTTATTTTTGAAATATATGGCATTTTATAAATAATAATTATATTTTTTAAAGTTTTAAATTAAAAATTTTTTAAATTATTTTTTTTTGTTTTTTTTTTTTGTGTTGTGTTGCGAAAAAATATTTTATTTGATTTCTTGTAATGCTATGCGTATTTTTCATTTAATTTAATTTTGTTTATATTTATTTAAATTGTATTTTATTTTTTTATTGCCTTTATATTTGTCTAGCTAATTAGTATTTTTATTTTATATTTAAATAATTTTCGATAATTTTGCTTTTATTGTTAATTTGCGCAAATTATGAGCAAAATTTAAGTTATTTTCCCAGCTTGTTTCTTCGTAATTATTGCGGTTATCATTTCGGCCATTTGGTAATCACTGAATGGATGATTCATGACTCGCGTTATTTTCACTATTCCCATTACAATCGAACTACAACAACAACAAAGACAATTAGCTTTTGTATAACAAAAGGCATGTGAACGGCAGAAATGGAAAACAACAAATAAAAATTTAAAAATATTGTATACCCAGCCAATTTGGGGCGTCAACTCAGCCACGCCTACCAGCGAAATCTGTAAAAATACAAATGCCAGGTGTTTTTTGTGTTTTTCAAGTTTAAACCAAAAATCCAAAAGTCAAGGAAACTCCACTCCCAAAAAAAGCCACCGACTTGTCCACCAAATTTGATGGGCTTGGGTTCCTTAACCCCCAGATCTTTTAAGGAACCCAATAATACTTCCAATAAGCTGAGACGGTTTCTCTTTGAGGTCTTCTTATCGCCTTATCGGTGCCTTTGTTTTTATCTTAATTATCGAATATCAGCGAAAAAGGAAACCACAAAGTTTCGCACTCCCCGCGTTTATCACACTCCAAAACCGTACACCCCATATAAACACCACGAGCCACCTCGTCTGGGGGTGGTAATTTTTCAATATGCAAAATGTTAAATGAATAAGCAAGTTTTTTTTTATCTCACTGGGAACGGCAACGGGCACGGGACGCTTTGTTTATGTTTTCTATCCAAAAAAAAACAGAAATAATTGATAACACTTCCCCGAAAGAGCGGCGAGAAAAAAAACAGTGCGAGAATACAAATGGCACATTTTCTTCCTCAGACAGACAACGGGGAGGGGGAGGGGGAGATAATGGAGAGACGGCAGTATTTATTTTGTCTACACGAATGTCTATCGAAATTCCAGGGAATTCAATCCCAATTAAAATGAGTTCTCTATACGATAGAAGACCGAACTGCAGTCTGTCGTCTGGACTATGGGAAAATATTTACCCACTCAGCATGACGTCAGAATCGGCAAGGAAATCAGTTGGGATTTCGATAAGCGAAGTAAAAAGGTTTCGGTTGTCATTCTGTTTTCCCGACAACATATCGTTTTTTTTGATCTTATCCACAACAAATAAAGTCGAGGACGACTCGAAGTTGATAGCAAAGTTAAGGCCGAAAAATCGGTGTGAAATTGCCAAATCTTAAAATAGATAATGCGGGACTCTTAATCAAAACCTAATAAGGAACTTAGGAGCAGGCAATGCAACCGAAACCGGTTAACGATAAGAACGATTTATTAAGAAAACCGAAATAATGTTAATTTAATGGATATTTACGGATGTTTTTCCTTTATAACCAAAAATCAAAATGAATCCCAAAAGGCAGATAAATTGAGTATCTAAGCCGAGTCCGAATAAATTGATATATCCGAAAGATTATTTTTAATAGGGTTCGTTCTCTGACTAAGGATACCAAAACCACACAAGAATCATTGAAATGCTTAAGAGAATCAATTAGGCTTAGGGTTTTTTTAGAGTTGATGACTTTTGGTTAACAAATGAGATCTGGATTTTAGAATCTATTCCAGATCTTAAAAACGTCTTTAACGTCTCCAAAAGGTTGAATAAATAATCTGCTTAATTCTCCTCCTCCAATAACAACAGGGGAAAGTTTTAAATAAGCCGAAGGGTATAAAATGAATTCCAGATGCTTTTATTTTTCATATAGAACTTCATGACAATCTAAGAAGAAACTTTCAAGAAACAAATGATGAAAGACTAAGCGAACCAATGAATTTCAGGAAATTCCTCCAGATAAAGGAATCCTTAGAAACCCAAGCCGCTTTTGATGAGATTAAGTTGCAAAGTTAAAGAAATTCTATTGGAACAAACAGATTCTTTGAATACTTAAGAATCCTCTAAAACCGATTGGGACTTCAGGAATTTCTTTCTCAACCCCCTAAACCATAAATCTGAGAACAAAATGTAATTCCCTCAATCGAGTCTGAATGGCCGGGTAAATGATTACGGAAGCGACAAGTTTT
>JBAMCP010002256.1:0-13772 GCA_037075105.1 Lissocephala sabroskyi | reverse complement strand
GGGGAGGGGGGTGAGCTAAGTCGAAACCGTTCATCGGGTTGTGTGTGCAGTCCATTTGAGCCCACCTAGGCGCTCGTACATAAATCGTGGCTGTTCTAGTCAACATGCCAACGCCAGGAAAGCGTCAGGATTCTGTTTTCCCTCCTTCGGGCGATGAGGCAAAGCGGAAGGGTCGCTAGAGACGTGGGGAGGGGGAGGAGGGGACAGCGCATATGCGTGAAATTTATTGTTTTCGCCTGAGAGATTTATTAGAAGAGCCCTGGCTGTGGGAATGGAGAGCGTTCGACCTGTTTTGAGTGTGCGGTGGCAAAGCATTTGAAAAGTTTTCTGAAATATCAGCACTTTTAGCTATTTTCCTAATGGGGTTCATCCAAAGAGATTCCCCAGAGCATGATGGACTGTGTGGTCTCAGTCTCAGTCTCAGTGTGTGTGTGGCTGATGACAAGCAAACAGACTTTAAATGCCATCCAACTCGCATTCATCACCGCACAAGAGCATTATTAACTGCCCGGGCACGCCCCCATCGTTCAACTTTGAACCCAAGCTGAACTGACCCCGACCCACAGGCCGGGTCCCGGGCCCGGCTGAGGCGTCAGCGCTGCTCCCGCTGCCAGTCAATGACGGCGACACAAATTGCAAACGCAAGACATTTATACGCATCCCGCCCCCGTTGAGTGGGGGGAGGAGGACAGACTCTCTGGTCGATGGTGCACAGCCGCACAGACGTCGGGGCGCATTATTGTAAATTGAACTCAATTACCAGTGACAGCAGACAAATTGAAGTGGAAATTGAGATCTTCTGCGCTTCGGTCCGGCCGGGCCAACTGTCCAAATCACGCTCCGCGGCGACGACGGGTGTGAGAAACGAAAAGTTTAATAAAAATGAAAAATTTTCTCGGGCCACTTATAATAAAAACAGCCATACGGTGAGCCCGTCCGTCGTCTGTCCGCGCTGACGGACACCAACAGCAACGAAAATAATTTACTTAAAAACACTTTGGCTCTGATGGGCCTCTAAAATTTCATCCACATCCCGCGAGCCGCGAGCCGCCAACGACCAGCACTTTGGGGAGCCGTCGGCTGGCGTCACCCAATTTTGTGGCAACCTCGCGCCGTTCCGTCTGCGAAATGTCATTTGTCAAATGCACTTTGTGTCACTGTCTCCCCCCACCCCACTTGGTGGGTCGGTTGGCCGCTCGACCCCGCCTCCAAACGGGCCATCAGCACTTGATGTACGAGCAAGTGTCACAGACATGCGGGTGAATTTGTCAAGATCTGGGCATGCAATTTCCCTTGAATCTCTGTACTCGTCGCGCTGCTGATGTATAAAGAAAATGCTCGTTCTTTATTTAAGCGGTGGTGGGGATCTCGAGTAGCTTGTTCACTGGGCTAATTTATGGGACAATTAGTCTGCCTGTTGGCGAAACCGACAGCCAGCAGCAGCTCTCGAATTCAATATGACGGACACGAGTCAATTAAACCCATGCAAGGCGGCCGAGATTCATTTGCGGGCTGTGCAAAGTCCTCAGCTGTCGGAAGTACGCTGGGATCACCAAAAATATCTACAGAAATTCTCTGACAAAATTAATTAAATGGGATGGAATATATAAGGTCAAAAAATCCTGACTTTCCTTGAGGAAGCTGGGAAAATCGAGGAATTTATTTGAGATTTACATTTGCTATTTTTTTTCCTTTATTCTTTCTGGGAATATAAATTTCGATTCATATTTATTATTTAATATTCCCAAAAATATCTACAGAACATGGATGGAATATATAAATCCAATTACTTTAATAGTATTCCTGACTTTTAACTGATTTTATTTTAGTTTGAGGCTGAAGCTGAGAAAACTGATAAATTTAACTGAGATTCACATTTACATTTTTACATATTTTTTTTTTTATTCTTTTTGGGGAAATACGCTGGGATCCCCAAAAAAATATTCAAAAATATCCATAGAAATTGTATGACAAAATTATTTAAATATGATAAGTTAATAAATTCAACGACTTAAGTTTTCCTGAGCAGAGAAATTCATCTAAAATTTGCATTTGCTATTTTTGCCCTTCATTCTTTCTGGGGAAATAAAATTCGATAGATATTAATTAATTGATTTGGGCCAAGTCCTCAGCTGTCGGAAGTACGCTGGGATCCCCAAAAATTATTCAATAATATCTACAGAAATTGGATGGACAGGATGGATTGTATAAATCCATAAATACTTAAGAAGTATTTCTGACTTTCAGCTGATTTTCTCTGAGAAACCAGAGAAATTTATCTGAAATTTGCTATTTTGCCATTTTTTTTTTCTTTATTCTTTTTGGGAAATCAATTTCGATTGAAATTAATTATTTAATTTGGGCCACTGTGCTTGGCATTTTGTTTAATGGCCTCCGTGTTACACATCATTGACCAAATTTATTTAAAATATAACAAATGGGAAAACAACATGGAGAAATGTTTGCCGTCATCCGGGCGTTGTTCCTGCTGAAATCCATATTAAAATATTTATAATCTTCCTCTGTCGCAATTCTGCCAGCCAAACGGCCCACCAACCGACCTTATCAGTCGATAAATTTCCCACCAAATGACAGTTACCGTTTTCATATGTGTGTGTGAGATAAAATGCAGTTCGGAATATCCGGGGTCTGTTTCGGTGTCAAGCGATTCAACTGTGGGAGCCTGGGGAACTGCTGCTGCAATTATCGTGCAACAAATCATGGCAGCGGCAACATTTGCATCGGTCGGCCTGGGCTGTTGGTTGTTTATGGCATTAGTTGTGTTAATTTATGTCCATTTATGAAATATTTACAAATTTATAAGCCATTATTACCCAGCGATTTCGCTGCTGGTACAGATTTTCCTCTTGTTTTTATCGTAATTTATGGAACGGACATAGAAAATACACACATAAAAATCACCGATATTTTTTGGCGGACGGGGGATTCCGTTGTTTTAGTGGCCCGCGGGCCGTCAGCTGCGTTTTATTTATGAGCTTTTGTTTGGCAAGTCCAACGACGCCGGCCACCTCCGCCGGATGTTTAGCTCAACGTTGGCCAGAGGCCGTCATTCCGTCCTGCCGCCGTCGTCGACCCAACGGCCGCCTGTGGGAATGTTTGTGTTATTGATTAATTGCATTTACAACAACCAAAGTTTATTGAGTGATGCCCATCAAAACAACACCCAAACCACTGCCACAGCCTCTGCACAAAATGCAATGCATCTTCTCCTCTCAATTTAGAGTGGCACGCCAACCGACCGACCGACTGACTGACTGACTCATCGTCGATCTGTTAGATGGAGAAACATGTCTAATGTCTGTTGATGAGCCGTGCGGCGATTCTCGGTTCGCTTCGGCTTGTTCCCCATGTTCAGCGGGTTGTCTTCTCTTCTGTGATGATGATGATGGCGGCGGTGGCGGTGCCGGTGGCGGTGCTGATGGCTGTGATGGGGCATTTGTCTGTCTGTTCCTGTTTGGGTCACGTTGCTTTGATCTTAATTTTTTTTCTTCTTTGGTTTTTGATCTTCACTCGCTTTGATTGATCAATTAAGTTTATTTGTAAACAACTTGATGGGTGTTGCCTCGCGTGACGAGCATCGTCCGCAGGGCCAGAGCCCCCGCTGCAATCGCCACGAATTGAGCGCCGCTTTGATGCCAAAAACGCGCTGTCGAAACGCGGCCATTTGGTCGACCTTACAACGCGCTCGTTTCTACGACTGTCAGTGAGCTGTCAACTGTCAAAAGCACGCACGCAACAGTCAACCCAACTGACGGCGGGGTCGGCCCGCAATCCGCAACGGGCGATATTGCATCTCGAATGCATTCGCATTCGCATTTACAGTCGCTGTTGCAGTCTCGGGCTCAGCAACAACAACAAGGCGAGCTTTAGGTTTTTTTGTAGTCTGTCGGGCAGCCGCCACCCACCCAACCCCCTCGTTGTCAGTGTCTGTTTGACGGGGCTGATGCTGACGTCGCCTTGATTAAACTGTCATTTAACTTCATTTATTTTGACACAAAACTGACGGTGCCCCCATATTAAGTGGCAGCCTCAAAGTTGTTTCGTTTTTCAAATTATTGTGGCACTCTCTGGCTCTGTCTGTCTGTCTGTCTGTCGGGGAACGAAGGGTGCCGGTGCCAAGTCAACGGCCGCGACTGCGACCGCCCCGCCAATAAAGACGTCCGACCAACTCACTTATGCTAAATAACAAGTGATTAAAATTCGCTTTGCCGATATAAAGCTGTCACTAAACATAAATTACAATATGTCAGTTTCAAGAACCTTTGACTTTTATTAATGTAAACATGAAAGGCAACACGCATGCTGAACACACACACATACACACGCACACTCGGCCGACCGAGATAACTTGGCCAACACCGACAGCAGCTTTGCGGCAGCCCCTCCTCGGTTGGCCCGACGTTGGCTTTGCACTTGGCCGCGCTGACAGCTGCTCTCAAGTGTAAATGTGTGTGTGTGCGATCGAGGCGGCCCAAAGCTAAGGAGTCGTCGGGAAGGCCCCCTAAAAACCCACACCCCGCGCTCGCCGCAGCTTTCAGTCGCTTGCATCAGGCGTGGCGAGAATTAGCGATGGCAAAAACAGAGCTCAGCGTGAGTCGTGAGTCGCTGTCGCCTTATTGCAACTATCGGTATTTTGAATTCCAAATTAGAACAATATTTCTTAAGAAATCTCTCTGAAACAGTTTAAGGAATTTACGGAACTCTGTTCTTGTTTATTTTAATTAATTTCATGGGATTGAGTTAATCTTTATTTATTTCCATTTGCTATACGATAGTTGGTCTTTATTTTATTTATTTTAATTGTATTTTAGCATTAAATTCTTATGAACAAATTATATAAAGCCAGAGCAACAAAGGCCTTCAGGCTGGGCTTTATAATTTCACATTTATTCCTTTATTTAGCTCCTTTTATTAAATTATTTTTTGTTATTCAACATGTTTTAAATCACATTATGTAGTTTTTAAAATCGAAAGGGTTTCATCTCATTTAAAAAACAATATCATTTTTAAAGAGAAATATGGATTTTCAAACTTTGAACATAAATTGAAATAATATAAACATTTTCTTAACTCTCAAGATTGAGAAATTTAATTTCTGTTTTAATCAGAAGAAACTTGGACATTTTGAGGCTAGAAGCTTAATTTCCTTATGATCTTTTTGGGAGATCCGTAAATGTTGAAGGAATTTAAAGAAGTTCGGCTTTAGCTTTGCTTAAAAATATATTTGATTTGTTCCTTAAAACCTATTCAAGAACTTAAAGAATTCGTCTAACATATCAATCAGAATTTAAGGAACTTATGCGTTAAGCTGAGCTGAGCTTGGCCCATCGATTCTATTTCCGTCTCTCATCTCTCACTAGAATTCTGTGTAGTTCCGATCTTCTGCCATCACTGGCTAGCTTCTCTGGGGCTGAGCTTTGGGTTCGCCGTTGATTAACACTCCGGGGCCTGGGAGGGGGGATATTATATCTGCTGTGTTTGCGCTCACTTAGCGATCATATCATTTTGACGTGCTCGTGTATTTAAGCTGTCAAATTGAGTGCTGCTGCCCCCTGCACCACGATGGCCCGACCTCCTCATGCCAGTTGCAGTTC
Organism: Lissocephala sabroskyi; assembly: GCA_037075105.1. NCBI lineage: Eukaryota > Metazoa > Arthropoda > Insecta > Diptera > Drosophilidae > Lissocephala > Lissocephala sabroskyi. Next base: position 8,157 of record JBAMCP010002256.1, on the reverse strand, counting down.
TGCCCGTTGCATCAACTATCTTTTTATAGAGGCAACCGCCCCCCGGAGCCACCGGTTCGGCTGTCTATTCGCCAGCCGTTGCCGGACAGCCCCGGGCAGCTGTATAGTTGCAGTCGCACTCTGTCTCCTGCCTTCTTAAGTTGACGTGTTACGCTGTCAGTGCCGAGAAAACCTCAATTTCAAACTGTCAGTTTGTATGTCATGTCGGGCTCCAACTGGCAGTTCCCCACATCGCGGTCTCTGTTGCTTGTTGTCGTCGTCGTTGTCGAGGCTGTTGTTGTTTGGGGGCCGAAGCTTGCGCCATTGCTGCCGCTGTTGCTGCCACTTGCGACTGTCGTCCCGCCTGAAGGTGCCACGGGGCTGTGCGTTCAACTTTTGCCAAGATAGATTAGATGGGCATTTGAATAATGCGCACAAGACACGACTTGACGGCTCGTGAATGCTAAAAGGGGTGAAAACAACTTCAGCTCACGCACGCCTCCATTCACGCACGCTCATGGATGCTTGCGTTCAAATAATTAAATTGCACTTAACTTCAATCAGTAACAGATTGATTCTATTTTCCGTACAGTCAAGGATTAAATATTATATTCCTATAGGAATAATTCAGCGGAAAATGTTGGTCAATAAATAGAAATTGGCTAAGAAGTTCTGAGGGACAAAAAAAAACCTCACGCTCAAACACGATTTTTAGTCTTTATGAGTCAAAAATGTAGGAATTCTTAATTTTCCTTATTTAACATAAAATATTCTGACTCTAGGTGTTCTTAAATTGACAGTCTTACAATTGACCCCAAATAAATATATTTATTCCAATGAAATCCAAAATATATATATTTATTCTAAGGAGATCAGTTTTTGATCTATTAACGCGTGATTTCGATAGGAACCTCCTAGTCTTGATCCTTGGTAACATTTAGAAATTTGGCTTCTTGGTTAATTTAATTCTTTACAAGAAGACTTCTCGAATTGTTTATTAAATTCTTAATCAAAGAAGATTACGCTGATATATTTTATTATAATTTTAAAAAGAATATAAAATTCGATTATATTGAAAGTTCTAACCGATTTATAGAGATTTCAAGGAATATAAAAAATCGGTTTCTTCTTTCTTCCGTCATTTGATCAAATTTTGTGCAATTGACCAGTTCGCAAAATTATTAAGCGGAGAGATCTACAACTTCCTACACACACACACACTCACACACATACACACACTTCTTTTACAAGAAGCAGCTGGTTTTGGCCCGGCTCTATTGCCTGAATCGGTCTCGTTAGCACGGAGCTCGCCGCGCTGTCCCGTTCCGCTGGGTTCCCTTTTGCGTTCGATCTGTTGGCGCTGTTGGTGGAGCCATAAATGAAGTTGTGAGATTTATAGTTGATACAAACATACCTACATATTTGCCAGCCTGATTTGTATGGACTGTTGGAATCAATTGCTTTATAGCTGTCGCCGGGGCTGCTGCCGCTGACATGTTGCTGCACTCGAGAGCGCGTTGGCCTGGACGGAAAAGATTTACGATTATGGCGTGACTATTAAAAGTTTCGCCTTTCGCACACCTTCAGAACTCCAGACTCGAACGTGGAGTCGAGTGGAGCCCACGTTCAAAGTCAAAATATTGTAAAACGCAGCCAGGCAGGCAGGCAGCTGGTCGGGGCCTGGCCCGAGGGGGCAGGCCGGTAGACAGCAACAACAGCGGCATCGATTAATTATGTGAGGAATTTGGTTTATTGAGTACGTACCGCCTTCAAATTGGCTAAAGACTGCCAACAACAACAACAACAGACAGAAACTGTTTCGATCCGAATCGATTCGATCCGTTTCGGTTCCAAAGGAACGAGTTCGCCGCCGCCAGTCGACCGACCGACTACCATAATTTATGGGTTTGACTATAATTTTGAACGTTTACGCTGCGCCTGCGTGCGCTTGCAATATGACAATTTTTTCATTTTATTATTCATCGCATTCGCCAACAGACCGGAGGGGGAAACTGATGGTGGCTGGTGCCCATGGGCGCCTTGGCTGGCTATTTGGACTTTGTGCGGACAGCTGGTCAATTGAGTTGGCTTTGCCACGTCGACGTTGCTTCGTTGTCGCCGTCGCCGTTGCTGTCGCGTTGCCTGGAGGCGACTTGCAGCGGCAACCATTTTGTTGTTTTCGATTAGACTGTTAAGTTGTCAAGTTGAAATTGATTTGTAGCCGTTCGCTTGTAGGAAGGGAAATAAAATTGCTTAAATTAATGTAATACGAAGCGTGATACAAGGTGTTGTTACCGTTGCCATTGTTGTTGTTGCGCTCGATAATATAAATGGCCAGAATGAGAGAGCTTTTAGTTGCTCAACCGAAAATGGAGGTCATCTGATAATCGCCCAATGCCTAATGAATCACTAAACGGCAGATAGAATAACCACACAAAACCAGCATTCGCATAATCGACTGGCTGCTTAAGTTGAGGCAATAAATTTCAAGTGTCTCGGGTTAGGCAAACTCCGCACAATTGCCGCTTTATTGCGAATCAAACTAATGTCGCTAGTTATGATTTATTAAGTTTTCCCAATGGCGCTGCCAACTAGAAGTCAAGGTGCGGTTTCCGGACATCTCCCTCTCTATTGATATAGTAATTTTTTGGCTGGAAGTCAAGCACTTTCAAGATCTTTAAATAGGCAGGGAAAATAAATGATAAAGAGGCAGTTCAAGATTAAAGAACTTAGGCGGAAAAGTGACTCCGAATCATAGAGTTTTAAGGACAGGATAGTTAGGTTCAAAGGTCAAATATTTTTTTGTAAAACTAATAAGAAAAGATAAAAGATGTGAAGGAATTTAATTGAATTTGAAGGGCAGGATAGTTAGGTTCAGGGCTTAAATATTTATTTCTAAAACTAAGAAGAAAATATCAAAGATGTGAAGGAATTTAATTGAATTTGAAGGGCAGGATATTTAGGTTCAGGGCTTAATTATTTATTTGTAAAACTAATAAAAAAATATAAAAGATTTGAAGGAATTTAATTGGATTAAATTAGTGGGATATTTTTAAAAGTTTTCCCTCCTATGTAAGTTTTTGACGATCCTGTCCTATTTTCGCTTAGTGGTTGCTTCTGATCTTTGATACTATGATCCTCAGATCCTAGAGACAGAAAATCCCACTGGTTATATATAATATTGAACTCTTTTTCTAGATCCCTTTGTGTTTGCTTATAATATCTTTAAAAACGCCCCTCATTAAAATCCGCTTTTCATTTCTGGCGAAACCGCCCCAAAGTCGTGTGTTGAGGATCCCAACTGACTGACTTACTAATCATTTTTCGAAATCCATGGCGATTACGTTTAATGCACGTCTAATCCACTAGCGTTTCCAATTCACTGAACTACAGATTGTGTGACTGATTGACTGGCCAACGGCCTGAGAGTGCGGATGGGGGCGCAGCCTTTTAAGTGACTGACAGATATCAGTTGGTTGGTGTGTTGGCCCGCAGCTGCCGCCGTCAGTGTGTCGGAGTGTGCGACGTTTGACTTTGACGGCGACGGATTATAGCCACCGCCAAACGCCCCCGATCAGATCTGCCCCGCCCCGCGCACAGCGAGGCAAACGACCGACGACGCTTGTGTGTACGACAATAATCTGACATTTAATTAATAATAAAGTTGACAGTTTGTTTTGAGTGACTGTGACAGTTTTAATTGAGATTTGTTTTTAGAAGGCGCTATGTGGGGAGAATCACTTTTCCCTGGCGGCAGCGGCGGCCTGACAGCCGCACAGGCAAACGGGCAGTGGGCTCTCCTTTGATCTTGCCCTTGTTTTGCGCTGATCTCCGCTCGCTGATCTTTTTATAGGAGGACACCCCAAGCTACTTGAAAAATCCCATACCTCCATCATCTTCATCTTCATCTCTGTCTGCCGTCGTCGCCGCGGCCCATGTACAATTTCAATGGCATGCCACTCAAAGCGAGCACTTAAGTGGGGGCTGTCAGTGCGCGGCGTGCCTTTCAAAAAGCCCGTCATGTAGTAAGCCCGATTGAGAGGCGATTAGCGCACCAGCCGCATAGAAGTAGCGTGTTTTGATGAAGATGAAGATCATCGAGCGTGTCTGATTGCCGGCAATCAAATGTTTTATAGGAAAAATGGTTTTACGCGGCCGATCGCCGCGCGTTCAACACGCACGCACACAATAAACACGCGTAAAAACGCCTTCCAATGGCTTTTCAATTGAGTTGTTAAACGATGATGATGTTATCACCCTCTTAACCCCCTTGCGGGCTAAAAAAGCGGCCCCCAAATGCCACCAGCCTGTGCGAGTCGAGCCCGCGCCACCTCCCCCCCGTTGGGGCAAGCGGGTCTGTGCAAAAGCGCGCGCGCGCGCAAGCTCGATAATTGAGTTTTATGATTGACACGACAACTTTGCTTTTTAAATTGACATAAATTTCAATATGTCGCTGGAGCGGAGACAACGAACGAACAAAACATTCCCCTCATGCGCGGCGGAGCTCTGGCAAAACAAACGAAACGAATGCGAAACGAATGCCCGCCCGGCTGTCCGTCCAGCTGTCTCAACGATAAATTGTGCAATAAATTTCAATTACAGTTATTTCGACGGCACACATAGAATAAAAAAATATAAAAAAGGCATAAACTATTTAAGTGGCCCGCTCGCCCCAATCCTCCGCTAACCGACAACCAAAAAAAGAAAAATGCTCACACAAATTGTGATAAATTTTATGCTAAAGTGCATGAAATTATATGGAGACACATTTCGACAATCATAAATTTCGTTCCAACAATTTACAATTCCCTCAATTCCGAATTTGTCGTCGTCTTCTATGCGGTTGCTGCGGCTCGGCTATTCGGTTATTTATGCCATTGGCATTTGTCCGGATTTCTTGCTGGGGCATTTGAATCCTCTGTCAGACGAGAAAGCGGTCGAGTTCCGGCATCTCTAGCCTTATTTCTCGGCTTCCGGACAACTCTGTTTGGCGTTTGGCTGTCAGCAGCCTGTCATCCGCTTTGAACAATAAATGGTCAACCCCGTGATTCAGGCAGAGCGGAAGCCCGTCATCTCTCATTATCGCCGGAGATCTTTCTCCAATTTCTCAATAGGATATGACCAATCCATGACGAAATGACTGATTTTTATATGCGAATGGCCCGAGGGAATTCTAAGGATGGCAGCGTGACGTTGGCTCACGGGGAAATTTAATTGAGCTGGGGAAAAAATCTAGAACTGCTTTAAATATTTTTAGATCAATTTAGAGGGCAGATTAATTAGACTAATATTTGGGATCTTCTCTTCAGAGCTTAGTCGTTTTCTATTCATTTACTTGCCTTAGGAAATATATTGCTAATTCTCAAGATTATAGAGATTTTATTCCATCCCTTTCATATGTTGCTTATTTTCTTCTTTATCCATATTCTTTTTTTGGATATTATCATTCTCAGGCAGAGAATTATTATTCTTATAACACTTTAAAGAAGTTTAAAACGTTTTCAGGGGAATATTTGAATAAGATTTATAAATTTATTTCGCTGGCTTAATTAAAAGCACAAAAGTCCTGTAGTTTCAATATATCCCATGGATCTTAAACGAACTCTTTAATCTGTGAATAGAGGTTTAAAAATTTAATTCAATAAAAGTTTAAATATAGTCAGAGCGGTGAAGAAAATAAGAAAAATTCTTGAAAGTTTTTTATAAGAATTTTTGATATAACTTCTAAAATTTGTTAAGATTCCTTAAAACCCTTATTTCATTTTTTATAGTGCTGGATAAGAAATCCAAAATCATCAAGAACCCCTTTGATATAACGTTCCTTTTCGCATTACAATAGACATGTAAAATGCCTAGAAGTTCACAAATTTAATGGTCTTTTGTTAGGATCATTAATCTTGACATCAAAGTTCTGGTTGAAAACTTTTTTTGCCGATAGTTTTACTCACGACAGCTTTCGACGCTATTTCTGAGATTTATGGTTTTTTTTTTCGGGGGCTCTAACATCGACAAAGATTAGGGCCCACCGCCCACACGAGCCTGAAATGATTTGGGTCAAAATGGCAAGCAGCCGCCGTTGGCTGTCGGGGGCGGTCGGGGTCAAATTTTTACTGCTGTTACTGTCATAAAAATGTCGCTGCCGTCGAGTCCATTTTTTATGCCCGTCCGTCCCACCCCCGCATGTCATCGGGTGCACCAGAAACTTCCGCTCCCCTTCATTGAACAGTCGCTGGCCGATCCAAGTGCGTTTGTTGGGCTACAAATGCGAACCCATTTCAAAAATGTTGACACCCAACATACGGCAATTAAATTCATTTTTCATTTATTTGTTGTGTGTGTGTGTGTGCCGGTCGCCGTCGCCAGTGTCACTGTGGCAGGCACTGTGACTGTTGTTGAAAGTAATTGACAGATTGCATTGCATTGCAAATTTGAAAGGTTTTGTTTGCGGCGGCGGCGGCAACTTGGTCTTTTGTCTGCCCCGGGAAAGCCGGCTGACCGGCCGACCGGCCACTTGGACAGTTGGACAGCTCGACAAGTGGAGAGGCATGTGGGCGAATTCCCGCTCACCCACTGGCAGAGTTCAAAGCTATAAAATCCGCCGCTATGCTCCGTGACAATTTCAAGCGTTAAGTGGCGGGCGGACACGTCCGTCTAATGGACTCGAAACACGTTCTTGGAATTTCGAGTCCCCCAACCAAACAAATTGCTTCACACATAACAGTTTTGAAATATTCCGGCGTCTTTCCTTGTCACATAAAGGAGCGGGGAGCGGGGCGGGGCCTCTCAATGCGGTCAAAAGCGGGGGCGGTTGCGCCCATAAATTTCGTTTTATTTATGAGCATTTAATTTTTGTAACATTAATTTAAACATAACTGCCAAAACATAAATTAGCTTCCGTTTCAACTAATTATGCCGCCGTCGACCTTCCCCCTCCCCGGCCGCCCGCATCCGCGCGCGGACGGACACACGGACATATGAGCCACACGGTGCCCGCGGCATAGTCCCCGGTAATCGCTCAAGCATAAAAACCGTTGACTGCACAAAGGCACAAAAATAAAAGAGCACCACCACCACCTCCCACGCTTCTAACTTCGGCTGGTTATAGTTCAGGTGGACCGGCAAACAGTAATCATCCGCTAAAAAGAATCAGAGAATTACCAAGAGAAGAGATTTTCATTATTTCATTTGAATTGAATTGAAATTTAACTGCCAATGTCCAGAGAAAAGAAGAAAAGAGATTTATTTGTATTATTCCATTTGATTTGAGAACTTGACTTTCTTTTATTATACTCAAGCCAAGAAACTTCTATAAGAATAAGAGCTTGGAAGTTGGAGGTTCTGTTTCAATGTTGAAGTTTAAATTTAATTCAGTCTTCAGCCAAAAGACCTTGGATCATTTTCTTGGTTGTACTTGTAAAATAGAAGAAATTGATTCTAAGATTCAATTGATTTAATTTTGTGGAAGCTTTTCTTCACACTTTAAAGTTCGGATTGATTCAAAAAAGTTTTCTGGAGGTATAAATATATTATTCATTTTTTTTTTCTATAAATCTTCAGTTGAATTACAACTTTAAATCAAGAATTTTTCAGGTACTACTATAAACAAATATTAACCGGCATTTTTTATACCCTGAAGGTATAAAAAGGTACAAGAGAATATTGGGTTTTTAATTCGATTTAATAGTTAAATAGTAATAATAATCGTAAAATAGTACAAAAAAGAAGAACACAAAATTAATCTTCAATTTATTCATTCTTGAGTAAATGGTAAAATTGATTTGCTTATTAAATTTAAGTTTGAAGTCAAATACTTGCTTGTTTTTAAAGAGAACCTAACCCAAAATCAAGACATAGGGTCTCTTTAAACTTCGGATAACTCTTAAAATTATCGACGAAGGAAGCAACTTTTCTGTAAGCAACTGAAATGAATATTTCTATTTTGGGAACCAATTAAAACTCTTCCCAATGCAGAAAGAGAATCAAAGTAAGATAATTCTTATATACATCGTAAAAGGATAACTTTATTCCTTTTCTTTCGATAAAACCTTTATAAACCATTCTAATCCCTGAGGTTCTTCTTAGCGTTTATCCACTGTATCAGCTTGCATGTTAATTTATTTCTCCGGCCCCCCACGTGTACACGTGTAGCCGTGGGTGGGTGGGTGTGAGTAGCGCCTT
>JBAMCP010002255.1:0-13804 GCA_037075105.1 Lissocephala sabroskyi | reverse complement strand
AATTCGGCCCACTGTGCCGCTTAGAAATTCGCCTCGCAGTGGAAAAGTTTTCCACCGAAACCGAAACGAGTCGAAGTCAGAAGAAGGAACAATGCCTCAAATTGACATTTAATTGGTTTGCAAATTAGCCGTGTGCTGGGTCACGTCTGCAGGAAGCCACGCCCACGCCGCCCCTTTTGTATAGGAGTGCAGGAATTGCATTTGCGCCAAGAAAGAAGCCGAAGAAAATCCGCAAGACGCTTTTTTTTAATTGCACCACAAAAGTGGGCGGGGCAATCGTGCGAGGCGTTAATAAACAAGCACAAATTGGCCACTAATGAATGAAATGGAATAAAGCTTAATTTGCATTTAATAATGTTAACGTTTTGCACCCCCCCCCCCCCCGCCCCCTCGCTGTCTGCTATAAAAGCGCAGCATCAGCAAGGACCTTTTCCTACCTGCCCGTGCGGTTGTCATGGCATTGCAGTCACGCTGTCAACCACCCAACGTCCTGCCTGCTGTCCTGTCTGCTGCAACCGTCTAGACTGGCCAAGGCAGGGGGCGTGGCGGTGACGGGGGCGGGGGGCAGTGGTTTTGGGGTCGCTGCAGCTTCTCGCCCACGCAGAGGACGGCAAAGGACAAATGTGGGCGGTTGGGTGGATGATTCTTCTGGCTAAAAAGCCAAGTTGATTGAATTTTATAGACGAGTTGCAAAAAAAGGAACCCCCAGGACGACGAGCAGGGGAGCTTAAAATCCCCGCCAATTGCAACTCGAATTAAACGCGCGCGTTGCCGACGGGATGAGGCTATTGAACCGATTTTGTTGCTGATGCCGTCGTCCTTTCGCAATTTCAGTGAGTGGCTTAAAAGCGCCGGGCATCGGGCACCGGGCACCTTTAAGGACGACCCCGCGGGTGCCGCCGTCGCCGCTTCCTTTTCCGAGGTCTGTCTAGTCAGCAAGTCTGGCGGTTGTCTGCTCATTGAATGTGTTCGTGTTCGTCCTTCTTTGGCCGAAAAGGACAAATGCACAATAAACAGCAGCAGGGCGGACGGCAGGGCGGGAACACTGGCTGCTCGGAAGTTGCAGTTTCATTGCACTTCGTAGCATCCTGGGGCGGGGCAGGGCCAGGACTGTTCGCCAGTCAACTTGTCAGCCAACGAAAATTTATAGCATTCGACCCAACCGCCCCCTCCCCTGACCCACCGCCCCTGCCTGGCTATTTTGCATGGCATACTTTCGGGGGCGCAACTTCTAGTGGGCATTTCCTTGCTGCTGCTCCTCCTTGAAGTCTGGCATATGAAGTTTTTCCAAAGTCTCATCCGCTCGCTTAATTGAGGCGCCGTCGCCTGGAGTTGCCGGTGTTGTCGTCGCCGCCGTTGCTGCGGTTGCTCTTCCTGTTGTCGTTGTCGTCGTCGTTGTTGTTGTCAACAATGACGTGTGCAAATGATCATAAAACGCTGATATGCATGCGTGTGTTTGTTGCTGGCGCCGTCTGAGCGGCGCTGCCTGCAACAACAGGTGAAAAGCGCCCGCCTGACAGGGCCGCTGGATGGGGAAGCGAGCCAGCGATTGCATCGTCATTATTTTCATCATCAGTCAGGCTTTCCTTGGGTGCTGGTGTGCGTGCGTGTAAAGCGCGCGCTTCGCTTGCAACCGCAATTTAATTAAGCCAACAAAAACAAGCGACAGCATCAGCAACAACAGCAGCAACAACAACAGCAGCAACCACAACGACTGCAATATTAGCAACACGGTTAATAGAGCCGCCCATCTCTCCGGGGAAATGATTTGTTTGATTTTAGGCTGTTCCTTAATTCAGTTTTAAGAGTATTTTTATACCCTTTACCCTTTCAAAAGACCAAGGGTATTTTAAGTTTTGAAACATATTTTCATTTGTTTGATTGAACGCAGAAATCTCGCGAATAATTCTATAGTTTTCTGGGCTGTTTATTCTGTTTTATACCCTTTACCCTTTCAAAGGGCCAAGGGTATTTCATTTTAGGGGCTAATCTTTGTTTATCAGATTGAACGCCCAAATCTTGAAATACTCTGTAGTTTTCTGGGGAACCTTATACCCGGAAAATGCCGTTTGGGGGTCACAAACATAGAGGGTACTTTTTTTTGGTCACAGTGGTACAAACTCAGTCTTGTCTATCAAGCTAGAGGACTCGCTTTCTGCTTCTCTACCGTGAAAGGTAAAAGGTTAAGATCATTATTCATCAAAACCTTTTCAATATTCCATAACTTAGACCCCTTGGCATGAGTTTCTAATACAATAGATCCATTCGTAATTGTCTGTTTTTTTTTTTTAGACCTTTCTCACACTATTTTGCTTTTACTAATCTGAAAATCTTCTTTTTCTTTATAGGAACACCCATTCATATTCTGGATAATAAGCTTATCAGTGGCTCAGATATTTCATGAGACCAGGAAAAATAAGGTAAAGACTTAAAATCTACCCCAAATTCAATTTTTCAAAAGCTCTGTGCCCAAAAAATTATCTGCAACTTTGTCAGAAAGTCCTCAAGGTATTTTTACCCCTAAAACGTTTTGTTAGGCAGCAGACAATCAGATTTCCGAGTCTCCTAAGTGCCAAAATGTTAGTCTTCTGGGAGTCGACGGGGCACAGATTTCTGTGGTATTTTAAGGACCACCTTAAAGCGACCACAAATATGAATGGCTGCCCTGTCGCCTGTTTGCGGTTAGTTGGCCCCACTGTGCCCACCGCCGCCGCCGCTGACCACAGACACAAAATGTGGAAAATAACTTGTCGACGTTGTTGCTGTGATCAATTGTTGGTGTTGTTGCGGCCGTTCTGATTGCGGTTTCGTTGTCGTTCTAATGCCACAGCCACTTTGTTGCTGTCGTTGCTGCCGTTGTTGTTGTTGTTGGGGCTGCCGGTTTCCTGGGCATTGTGTTGTAATAATTTGATTAAATCGAACGCTTTAAGTGATTTGCATTTTAAATTTCAATCAATTTGATGTGCCAGTAAACGGATGCAAGTGCAGACGTCCCCGGCGGACGGCAGCAGCCAACCGGCGACCCGGCCAAAAAGGAAGTTGTGTGCGGCGGCGCCCAGCGGCTGCCCGAGTGGCCAAGTGGTCACTTGTGTGCTTGTTTTATGGAGTCTAATGATGTAGAAAACATCACTTGCCTTCTGTCTTTGTGTGTGTGTGTCGGCAGGACGGACAAACAGACAGACGGACAGACGAGCAAGTTGGCCAACCGAGCGAACCAATCGGCCATTCTGGGCAAAGAAAATTGCTCACTTTGCTGTTGACGGAAGGCCAGGAAACCCGTTGGTCTTGGTCGCCCAGGAATTCGGCCCCCCTCTCCTTGGACTGTCGCCTTTGGTTGGCCATGTGTGTGGTTGAGGCTCATTAAAGTTTTAGCCCGGCCCCAACGGAAGGATGTGCTGGGGTCCCAGCCGCTTTGCTCGATTGCATTAAATTGGAAATTAGTTTGCCGCCTGCAATTTCCAAAGTGTTGCCCGAAATTGACCCTCAACGAGGGCTGTCTCAAGAGTTCTACAACTGAGTGGGCAAGGATTTTATTGTGTGCAACCGTCCTAAAGATTTCTTGAGATTTTTCTCCGATTAACGTTTAAAAAATCGGAGAGGGGTTTTTTTATTTTGGATCCGATGTTTTTAGAGTCTTTAAAAGGTTTCTTCCAAAGATTTATTTATTCCTTTAAACGCCTCAAGAGTCCTAAGGCAGAATTTGCTATTCTCGATTCAATATTTTTGAAGGGCTTTTAGGTTTCTTAAACGGACTCAGAAGGAATCTAAAAATGACTTAAAATCGTTTCTTTTTAATTTTCCTGCTGTGTCTCCTTTCCAAAAAATTTCTGAAAGGGTCTTAAGAAGGAGTTTTCTATTCTCGATTAAATATTTTGTTTGGAATGAAAGACTTTTCGCTTGATTAAAAATAATTCCGGGAGAACTTCAGGTTCCTTTTTTCGTTGCATCTTCTTGAGTCTCAAAATCCTTTTCTTCTATTTATTCTGTTGTGTTTCTTTCCCAAGAGGGTTCTCTATTTCTGAAGGGTCGAACTTAATGAGGAATATTTTATTCTCGATCCAACATATTTTTTATTGAAGGGCTTTTAGTTTCTTTGAATGGATTCAGAGGGAACCTGAAAATCCCTCAACATCCATTCTTTTCAATTTTCTTGACGTGTCTCTTTCTCAGATGAGTTATCGATTTCTGAAGTGTCTTAAGGAAGAATTTTCTATTCTCGATTCAATATTTGTATTGTTTTGAAGACTTTTCGTTGGGAATTCGAATTCTTCGGAATTTAAGGTTGCATTTTTCTTGAACCACGAAGTTCTCTCTCATTTAAATTCTTAATGAGACTTCTCCTTACTTAACGATTAGCCCTCTCGGTGTGGATTGCTGGAATCTCAAGGAAAATTGCATTGGCTTTCGCAAATCCCACGAAGGTCAGCGTCAGCAGTTTGTGTTCTTGGAGTTTTTCGCTTCAATTCTCCGGGCTCAGACCTGTTTCATTGGCAATTGCAGGCTGCATTTTGGCCACAATTACGAGCCACCCACAAAAACAACCCAACCCCCCAAACGCCACCCAATGTGGAGGGTCAACTTGTGCTCCTGGCCGCCGTCTAAGGACTTTTGTCTGAGTGGATTTGGCTGGAGAATTTCACAGGTTTTTCGCAAGTTCCGTGCAGCCTTTGGGGATCTCGGCTATTTATATTAAATGCTGCATGACTCATCACTAAAGAGCCACACTCGAAATAACTTGCAACAGAAGCTGCAACGCGCGGGGAGGCGACTCCCTCGTCTCGTCGATTTCTGGGCTCGCTGCTCTCTTTCCTTAACCTGCCTCAACAACAAGAGACATTGTTATTTTTGTGTGCCGGGGGGCGTGACGCCGGGGGCGGATGGGCGATTGCCGCTTGTTTATCTCGCAGTACAGAGAATTTTATTTTTGCTCAGCTTGCTAAAAAAAACAACAAATTTCGCTTTGTATTTGAATAAAATTATGTTGGCCTGCCGCGTCTGCCAGCAACTAGACGGCCACGGGGGGCTACCAGTAAAAACTACAAACGTTGATAATAATAATGAGCTGCCAGCGATTCGGTCGCCAGACAAACGACAGCCGCGCCTCACCGACCCGCCAGATGCCCTGCCCCAGGCTAAGCCGGCGAATGGAGGGTGTTTGGCGGTCGAGGCGGCCGGCGGAGAATGCTTTTCAATTTATTTTTAAGTACGAAAATAATTTTTGCACACACAAGAACAACAACGAATTGACTACTGCGGGTTGTTGTTGCCGCTTTTTTCGAAAATAAAAGTGGAAATAAAATGAAAATAAGGCAAGACGACAACGGGCGTCTGGCCGCCCCACAGACCGCCCGACGGATCGCGGCGCGACGAGACGAGACGTCTGTCTATAAGCGGCTACCTAGGAGCATTTGCATAGCCCCGCCGCCATGTGTGTGCGAGTGTGTGTGTGTGGGGTGGCGGCGAAAAAAAATAGTGTGAAATATTGGAGACAAACGGGCAATTTTTATGTTGGCCGCGGAAAATTTAGTTCAGTACGTCGCCGGTTTGCGGAATGATCGCAAGCGCATTGCAGTCCCGGGAGCTGTTGGTGATCTTCATTCATTATTTCGATTTGTATTGATTGCGGTTTGTTTTTTCCATTTTTGTTGGGTGACGAAAAACGCGCCGAAAACGCGCGCGTGCCGCCTCCGACTGGAGCCGCCCGTTCATTCATTTCGGCGTTTTGATTGACCGGCGGGCAGCCAAGTAACGGGAAAATCGCGTGCTCGTCGTCATTGTCGCCATTTTGTCTGCCGTGGGCAAAAGCTCATCGCCGCGCGAGAGAGAGAGAGAGAGAGGCGATCTAACGGGGGCTCGTTTCGGGCGCTGCTGCGGCCGACGCCGGCGTCGGGTCGTTCGTTCATCGAGTTGGCCTGTCGGGCTAAGGAATTTCCCACTGAATTTTCGCCAGTTTTCTCAATGTCAAATTGAGCGCAGTCGATTCTTGGTATGCGACTTTTATTTCTATCGATGCAAGTGCGAATTTCCCAGGGCTGACGAAATGCCAGCATGGCAAATGTCGCCTGGGTTATCGATAACTCGGCATAGCCGCGTGTTATCGCCGCCCGTCCGTTTGTCAATCCTTTGGCAGATTCTTGGGGCAAACTTTTTTTGCGTTTGGGAATTCTTTTTAAAAATAAATTAAGGAATTTAGCAATTTGTTTTAAAAATAAACTGGAATGTCTTTCAATTGGCAGAGAAAATCTGCTCAACTCTCGCCGCCTGTTGTTGTTGCGTTTTATGGGATTTTTATGTTTTGTTTGTCGGTTTCTAATTTGTGAACGGCGACTAATTAGGCCAGGAATTTCGACTACGAAAAAAACAATCCCCCCCAAGATTCTCATTAGCCTTCGGCAGTTTATTCCCCGAATCAACCATTCCCCAAATTTCGACAGATTTTCTTCACTTCTGTGGCTGAAATTTTAATTGAAAGAAAATAAAAAAACAAATCGCCCGCCAGACTTTGAAGTGGCCCCCGTCTGTCACCCAAGCGGACAAAGCCTGCAACATTGTTGCAAGTTTATCACAACAATTGCTGATCGCACCGCCCATTAAACAAAGCATCTTGGGCCCCCCGTCGAAATCTTTGCCTCAATTGTGCGGCATATTGCGACTTTTTATTTATTACTCCAAAAGACAATTAGTGAGCACAGCCCAGCCAGTCGGCAGGGAGGGGAAGGCAGCCAGACGATTCGACCGACCGACTCAACTCGACTGTACTCGTAATTTAGACGCACGCATAAAAGACAAAAGTCATTTCACCTTTGTTGTTGTTGCTGCTGTCGGCGTTGCTGCTGCTGCTGAAACATGAACAACAACCCAAATAGCAGCGCCAGCAACAGCAACCAAATTACGTGGATGCCATTAATTATACTCTTTTTTGCAAGGGGAGCTCTCAATTTGACTTCAGGATTAAGTAGGAACCGGAGGAACCGTCGCCAGTTCCCAAGTAATAACTAATTTTGATGAGGAGAAACTCCTTTTACAATCTTAAGATCCCTGTTGAAGGTTTTCTGTTTTAATTTCTTTGGGTTCTTTCTTAAGATTTATTGCTTTGATTTCTTAATTGGTCACTTGTCATAGAATCCTGAGGGTATATTTATGTTTTTTATGTGATTGGCATATTTGGTTTGGAACTGGATCCTGTGATTCATCTAACCGTCTTAAGTTCTCTGAGATTTACAAATTTTAAAAAATTCAAAGCTCCTTTTACAATCTTAAGGTCTCTGTTGAAGTTTCTCGGTTCTTTCTTAAGATTTTATTACTCTAATCAACTTTGTCCTTTGATTTCTTTATGGCCCACTTGCCATATAATTCGAGGGGTATTATTACAGGCATCTTAGGTTTGGAACTGAATCCTGTGATTCATCTTCAGTCTTCTTAAGGCTTCCAGTTTAGTTCCTTTTCCTTTCCCGAAAAAAAGAGCAGCCAAGTTGAGGAATTTCCTAAGTAACCGTTGGGGTCTTTGCAGTTTTTGTTTTAATTTTAGCATTTATTTTTGTCGCTTGTAATCTTTCGTCATTTTGAACAACAACAGGCCCAACCGGCGGCTGGTCGGCCCACAAACCATAAAGCCAAAATCCGCCAAGGAAAACGAAACACGGCAAATCAGCCAGGGGAAGATGGAGATTTGCGGCCCGTCTACCAAAGTCCCCAACTCGACGGGATGTGTGTGTTTGTGTGTGTGTGTGTGTGTGCATTACAATAAATTTAGAAAAATGTGCGTTCTCCACTGTGCGAGATGTCGGGGCATGCGGCGATGGTGATAATAAAACTGAAGTCAAAAGAAGTGCACCGAAACGTAAATTGTTGCGAAATATTGCGTATACGCAATGTGATTTTTTGCCGGGATTTACCCACGTGTGTGTGTGTGTACATTCACAGCCAGCCATTTCCATTTGGTTATTTATGCCTCTGAGTCTTGTGGCATGTGTCGTCGTCCCCTTTGATTCCTCGCCACTCGCCAGTGTCGGAGGGGAAGCTCTCGTGCGCAGCCTGCATGCGTTATTAGAGTGAATTATTCTGGGACAAAAACTTTGTAACAAGGACAAAATGACAACACAACAAAAAACCCCAAACGGCCACACAGCACTCTGCACTGCAAGAAACTCTTAGCAGACTTTTTTTACCCTGTAGCCTGAAAGGGTAAAGTTCATTAACAGACAAAACAGAAGGGGTGGCCTCTAAAAATTAAGAAATTATAAGGAATTTACGTATCAGAAGAGTCGATCTATATCTATGTTTTCGGAGTAACGAAAGGGTAAAGGGTAAATAATGAAGAATGAAAGGAAACTTGGCTAGGGTCTGTCCTTGTGTAAGGGTCTAAGTTATTGATGGATTCCCGGACTAAAGTATTAATATATAGCCGGAAAATAGGACCCTGATCTTCAGTTATCCCCTTAGAATCCGTAATCCCCTTTTTGAATGATTGAAATCAAGCCAACATTGGGGTCACCCTTTGGCTGTCATTCTTGATTCTCTATTATCTCATATTATTCGATCTTGAACTTTGAGTTTGGCTGGATCCTTCTAATCTTTTGGTTTCTTTTCTTTCTTTGCAGTTTGTTTGAATATGTTTGGTGAAGAGGACTCGGCCGTTGCCCTAATTTGAGAGATTCGGAGACTGGGAAGACGCTGTGGCCCCCACGCATGCAGCCAGTGGCGCCGCGGGGGCCCGCTGCACTCTGTTGGCGTTCATTCTAACGCTACTTGCAACACTCGCATTGTGGTCGGCTCAAGCCCTCGCGGTGCCAATGCATGGGTCTATAGGCAACACCAACAACACCAGCAACAACACCAACAACAAAAGCAGCAACAGCAGCAATTCCAGTGGCAGTGAAAGTCTTGTAATTTTATGGGCAGATCGAGACGAACAACAAATTAAATTGCATATAAAAAATTGTCGGACATGCAACACCAACAACAACAACACCAGCAGCAGCAGCAACAAAAACAACGCGACAACAATACGAAATCGAATTGGAAGCGCCGTCGCCGACGTGGCAGCCGCCACCGTTGGCGCCTCTGAAATTTCCGGCCATCCTGTGAAAAGTGCAAAAGTCCCTCGCCTTTCGCGCAGTGCAAGTGTAAATAGTGAATTTCGTAAGTTCAATTTCATTTCGAAAAGCCAGCCAGGCCGCGCCGACGGCCGCCCCGGGCAGGGGCATAAATTTGAATTGCCAGCCTCAAGTGTGGATTGCCATTTAAATCCAAGCGGCGAGACAAAAATTCGCCCTAATAGCAATCGTGGCGGCAAAGTTGTGGCCGTTGCTGTTCCTGCCCCACGGCCAACATACGCGGCGTTGCATGATTCGCGCGGTGCGTCTCACTCGGCTGGCAGTGTCGCGTCGTCGCCGCCGTCGCCCGCGTCTATGTCGCTGCGGCCATATCAAATTAATCAACTTGCTACATTGTTGCAAGCAAGCGCAGCAACAGCAACGTTGGCAGACGATGCCCCAGCGTCCGCCAGACCGAAGAGGCCAAACGCCCAAGTCCGGCCGCCCGTCCCTGATCATCGCATTTTTAAACGTGAGACAGCCGAACAAGCGGCCAGCGAATCACCTTTGACACCGCCACAGGCCGTCAGACAACAAACCACAACGGCCACTCCACCAACAACAACAACAACAGCGCGAATCGAATTCATCCTCTTCACCGAAGTCTACGACGACGATCCCTTGGCCAAATCGCCCGCACAGCAGCCAACATTTTGGCACAAATACGGTAAGTAGGTAAAAATTTCTTTACTCGGGGTATATAAGCTATGATATAGAATCTGAAGGATCCAAGGGCAACGTATGTCTTGTCTGGGATCCCAAATACCTAAAATTATTCTAGGGGAAGAATTTTTGTATTGGATTAATTCTAAAGGGATTCAAATCTCATTGAGGTCTCTGAGCTTAGCTATATATTCACTGGGTGTAATTTACCCTTCCATTCTGATACCCTTCTTATGGTTTTTTATACCCTGACAGCAATGGAGATTCATCAAATTCGAATCGAAACAAAACCAAACCCTCTGAAATATTCGTTCTACTCTTTTGATCTCTTTCTTCATCTATTTTGATTAGGGTATCTTAGCCTTAGAGGCTTTTAATCCATCCTAAGAATCTTCTCTTCCCCTTTAAAGGTTTTTTTAAGACTCCACGTCTTTCTTATTCTTTCGATGAGCTTTGAAGACCTTTCCGATTCCGATCTTTCCCCCTCTCATTCACAAGACTGAAACGAATCGAATGATGATCTTAAATGATCTTTACTGTCTGATCGAGGTTATTCCAAAGATCTCTTAGGCTTTTTAGATTCCTATAAATGTTATTCCGTTTCCTCTGAATCGTTCTGATTAAAAAACCCCTTCTGATTTGCGGTGATGACGGGAAGGCTTTTGTAAAAATCAAATCAAAATTTGTGGCAACTTGGAAACCGTGAATTTGCGCTGGTCGTCGGTCTTTCGATCTGTTGCCCCCCCTTCGACTCAGCTGGTGTTGTTGTGTCTACGAGTCTGCTGACAGACGACAGCGACAGACAAGCAGACGGCGGACGACAGACGGCAGACAGGACCAGACCTGGCCAACAACGCAACCGGACTGTCTGCTGCGCTCGACTGTTCGGCTGCCTGGCTGATTGGCCGATTGTATTGTGGCCGTTGTTGTTGCCGTTGCCGTTCCGTTGGCATTGCCGCTACTCCATGGCTGACGTACGTGGGCTCCAACAGCGCCAGACTGTCTGGTATGCCACGCTCTCACTTTGGCAGCGCATGCGGCATAACCGTCGGCCTGTGGGCCCCCGAGGTAACGGCACCGAGTGTCGCCAACGCCATCGCCACCATCTCACCATCGACATGGGCGAGGAGCCGGGCTGGTTGGCTCGCCACATGTGGCGGCCTCGCCGTCGTCGTGGCATTTCCAATCCCAGCCAGCGGGGCTGTCCCGGTTGCACTCCAGAGCTCATAGTTTTTCGGTCTGTGTCTGTCGTGTGGGCACTCGAATGGCTATGAATTCACTCATATGACCGACCGGCCAGACAATTTGCCACCCCCTCACAGGTTTCGGCGGCGATGTCAATGGCTCCACCGCCCACCGGTCAATGAATAAAATTATCCCGAGACATGACATGATTTTGAATAATTAAACACTCCGATGACTTTGGTAAGTCGACCCCACGGAGGCCCCCAGCTGTTGCAACAAATTGCACAAATTCGTGGGGGAGCCGTTGGCGAGTGAAAAGTTTTGGCCATTTAATTTCGGAATGGCTTAGAAAAAGCTTTGCCCAAAAGTCGTTTCTAATGAAAAGTCTTGGATTAGGAAAAGAAAGCGGTCGTTGTCTGGGCTCAGATGAAATTAAGTTTTCCAATTGGCCGCGGCCAGTTTCAGGTGCCCTTTGGCCAAAAGTCGTTGAAAAAGCCCGACAGACAGACGGACAGCTGGACAAAGGGTCAGACAGACAGATACGATATTATTGACAGCTGAGAATTTGCCGGCACTTTGGCCAATAACTCGAATGCCGTTCGCATTGTTGATGTTGCCGCCGTCGCCGTTGCCGTTGTTGCTGCTGCCGGCGGCTCGTTTAAGTTTCGAGCTGTCAAAGGCGTCGGGCTGGCTGTCCGTCCGTCTCGAGCTACCGCAAAATCGTCTAGACATCGAAAGGTGCCGCCAAAAAGCTCAGGTGGATTTTCGTCTTTCTTTTTTTTTGTATTTCGAGCGGCACAAAAAAAACCTGGAAGTGCATGGCAACAACAACAATGATGACGGCCACTAAAAAATGCTGACAGCAGCGAAACTCACTTGCCGCCGTCGTCGTCGTCGTCTGGAAAGTTATGGGCCAAAGTTGTCGTCGCGGTTTTTGAGGAGGGGGTGGGGGGGAGGGTCTGTCAGTTCGTCAGACTGACAACCTTAGATCAAAATGCAGTTGATTTATGGCGGCGTTGAGTGGCTTTGTGCACACCTCGCATTTGACAAGCGGACAGACGGCCGGCCCAGGCCAAAGCGGAAGTCCTTTGGCCGGCCAGCCGTCGTCCTTTGTCCCTTGAGTATTTCCAGCCACGCAACAAGCAAATTGTGGCAATTACTGCAGGCCCCTCTGCAGCGATGCGTGTCGTCGGCATATCAACATATCCGTCTGTCCAACTGCCCAACAGTCCAACTGTCCTTTGGCCGCCCTCGTCCAGGCAGCCGCGCTATCTCAACGGTCGCTGTCAGGTGTCCGCAGTTTTTTTCGAACTGCCGTCCGTTGGCCCTTCAAGGCAGTCCTTCTGGCTGTCCTGCCACTGCTGTTTTGACGGCTGAGTGCGCCTTTTTTGTACGCCAATTGGCCATAAATGCAATTACGGGGCGCACTTTTTCCCTTACTGCTTTTAATTTTTAAAGGAAGTTTGGTTTTATGGAAAGATCAGGGCGACTCTGAAGGGTTCAAGGGGAATAGGGAATCCTACGGAAGTAGTTAAGAAACCGTAAAAGGTTTGTGGAGAGGAAAGATGGAGAGACTCAGGGAAAGATATAGACAAACGGATTAACAGATCGAGAAGGTTGTAAGACTATAAGATCTAGATTTGTGGAGGGAGAGAATAATCTAGAAACCTGGAGACCTCCCGACTAAAGCAGCAGGTCTGAATAGAAAAGGGAACAGGAGCTATCAAGTTAGTTAAGAATTTAGAATCCAAAGAGGAAAGAGATTTCGAAATCAAAGAACCCGAAAACCTGAAGAATTGAGCTGAAGAACAGAAGGTTCCTAAGTCTTAAAATCTGAAAGCCCAGATTATTCCGAAACAGAGAGTGTTAGGAACTGAAAAGCCCATTCCGAGAAGGAATCGAAGAAGTTCCGAAAGACTCATAAAGAAACCTCGGAGAGCCTTGAGTTTCATTACTTTAAAGAGGCTGGAAAAGGTGAAACTCTCAGCCTCTCGATTGCTTATCAAGAAAGTTTCCCATGAAGTCTCTTTTTGGGGTGGAAAACTTCCCCCTTTTTTCTTATCGCCATCGCTTTTGTCTTTCGTTTTTCTTTCCCTTTTCTGTGTGAAATTCGCCACAACGGCAGCCACTGCCTCGTTGATGACACAATTTTCATTGGGCCCCTCGAACTGCCATTGAGACGAGGCTGGCCGCCCTCGATTGCCCCCATTCAGTTTTTGTCGTCCACCCGAAAAAAAGTCGAGCAAAGTGCGACGGACCGGGCGGAAAAGAGCCCAAGCGCCGCATCAACGAGCAACAACAGCAGCAACAACGGCAGGCCAACAGCAGCAATGCGAACGCGCGCGCCGGCCAACAGAAATTGCAACCGATAATAATTATTTTTATGGAGTCTAGTCTGTGTCTAGACGATTTTTTGTTGTTGTTGCTGTTGTCGCAGTTTTCACTGTAGTTGTTGCTGCCGCCGACTGCAGTCTACTTCACTTGCCGGCTCAATTGTTGTCGCTGCTGCTCCGTTTTTCGAACCCAGCCAGTCAGTCGGCGGGGGGAAGTTGCTGCCGGTGGTGCCCAAGCTACTGTGTCATTGTTTTCGCTTTGATTCCGATTTAACTGGTAAACTGGCATTTAACTGTTTCTGTTTGACAAACAAGCAGACGGTGCTGGGACGTGGCTGCCGCATGGACGGACGGACAGGCAGTCGTCGGGCTGGGGCAGGTGGGCGGGCCGACAGACAGGCAGACTAAATGGCGCAACAAATAGACAGACAGGCCGATGGACGGTTGGACCGATTGACAGACGGACAAAAGGACAGACAAATAGTCAGACAACAGAGCCGGCAGAAAACTTAAAATCCCCCGGCCCCG
>JBAMCP010002254.1:0-13817 GCA_037075105.1 Lissocephala sabroskyi | reverse complement strand
CCCCACCCCCTCTACCCCGCCCCCTTTGGGTGGCTCCTCAGCTGCTAATTTTGTTTTTAACCAAACACACACACTCACACACACAGCCGCACTGACCGGCCGCCAGCTTAATTGGCCAAATTTGGCAACAAAATTTCGGGCTCCCCCACCCCCCACCGTAGGCCCTTTTCGGTTGTCTGGCAATTCGTAAGTGCGTAGAAACCATCGACATGCGTGAGCGTGTGCGTGTGTGTATGTGTATGTGTGTGTGCGTAATCTATAAAATTTCGGGACGTCGCAATTTCGGTTCTTTGGGTGTTTTTATTTTTCGGGGCTTTTGGTTTTGTTTTCTTAACACCGTTTGGATCTTTATTCTTTATTCGAGATCTTGTGATCTGAAATTTTCCTACACCTTGGAAAGTCTTTAATCTTTAAACTTAAAGAGTTTGTCGTCCGTTAATACTTCCCATCTATAGAAAATAGATTCCAAAAACCCCCATATCATTTTTAAACTTTATTATTATTTGAATTTCGGTTTGAAAAATAAATTCCTAATCTCTTTTATCTGGTTCTTGGGATATTTCAGTATTTTTAAGGCCAAGAAAATAATTAAAAATAATAAAATATAAAATTCAAAAAGTTCAGTTAATTCCTAAACCCTTTTATCTGGTTCCTGAGATATTTCAGCATTTTTAAGGCCAAGAAAAAAATTATAAATACCAAAATATAAATTTAAAAAATCCTAAATCTTTTTAATCTCGTTCTTCGGATATTTCGATATTTTTAAGTCAAAGAAAAAAATTTAAAATAATTTAATACTAATTTCTTTTTTCTTATTCTTCTCTTTACAGATTCTCTTGTTTTTTTAATTTGTAATTTGTCTACGAAAAAGAAAATATAAATGTAAATAATCCTCGCAAAAAAGAAATCTTTAAATTTAAAATCTAGAAATTTTCCAATTCCCCCCACTCAACGCACGTCCCGTTTTTTGTATGAAATACAAAGAAAACCAACAACCCCAAAATTAAAGATTCCCTAACTTCACATTCTTGAGATATCGGTTTTGTTATCGGTTATCGGAAATAACCTTTTTCGCCGCGCGCAGGAAGAAGCAAATTTCTTATCGTAGGAAAAAGCGAAAGAAAAATTTAAGCAAAAATTTCGAACACAAATGAAAACTTCGCATTCGCATTTCCACGCGTCCGATTTCGTCGACTTAGCCGCTCCCGAACGCTCCTCCAATTTCCCGAGTGAGCCCCGCGACCGCGACCACCATCGTCATCATCACCATCATCATTCCCAGCAACATCCGTATCTCCAGCAACTGCAACAATCCCAACACCAACATCACCACCACCACCAGCAACAACAGCAGCAGCAACAAATTTACCACCAACAAAAGCTGACCGGTGGTATTTTTGTGGATCCTGAAGTCGTCGCCTATGTGACGGAGATAAAGCCGACGATCCGTGAACTTCAGTTGGCTGGCAGTTTGTCTGGGGATCCTGAGACTGCGCCTCAGAGGAGTGTGGTTCGTTATTCGGGCAGCAATCGCGGCGCCGCCACTGGAAACCATCACCACTCCTCCACGTCGAGGATCGTCCAGCAGGAGGTGTCCAGCAAGACTTCGGGTTCCTCGACCACCAAGCGGAAACGAGAAACAGGTGAGTCCCCAGAAAGAGGGAAGATAAAGAAGAAGAAATATTGGGTTTACAGTATTTCTTACTTGTCGATAAGGTTTCTTACGAGGTTTTTAGTTCTATGATTCCATATAATTCCTGAGGGAATCTCAGTCTCCCAAAGAGATATAAGGAATTTTGGGCTCTCAGTGTTTCTTATGGAGTTCTTAGTTCTAAAGAATCAGTATTCCTGGGAAAAAACTCAATCTTCCTAAGACTTAAGATTAAAGAGGAACAAGGAATTTGGGATTTCCAGTGTTTCTTGCTTGTCGATAAGGTTTCCTGAGGGAATCTCAGTCTCCCAAAGACTAAAGAGATAGAGGAATAATTTCCTGAGGAAATCTCAGTCTCCCAAAGACTAAAGAGATAGAGGAATAAGAAATTTTGGGTTCTCATTGTTTCTTATGGAGTTCTTAGTTCTATAGAATTATAATTCCTAGGGGGAATCTCAATCTCCCAAAGACAAAAGAGGTAGAGGAATAAGGAATTTTGGGTTCTCAGTGTTTCTTGCTTGTCGATAAGGTTTCTTGGGTTTTTTTTAGTTCTGTGGAATTATAATTCCTAGGGGGAAACTTAATCTTCCTAAGAATTAAGAGGGTAGAGGAATGATTTTACGTTTCCAGTGTTTCTTATGGAGCTCTTAGTTCTGTAGAATTATAATTCCTAAGGGAATCGAAGTTGGATTATAAAAAAATGAATCTTTTATTTTAAAGTCCCCGCTGAGCTTTGGGCAGCTTTGGATTTTCAAAATAAAATTCTAATTTACCCAAAAAAGTTCTTTTTAAATAGAGAAATACTTAAACTTTTATATATATAGTAATATTCTGCTATATAAAAAGTTGCTTCTCAATGATTAAATCAAAATTCTTTCAAGTATTTTTTGTTCTGTTTTTTCTATTCTTAACTGGAAAAATCGAAATTCCTTAAAAACCCAAAGATTTCTCAAGAATCTCTCTTTTCTTAAAGGGCATTTTAAATTTCTATATTGAACCGTTGAATGATTTCTATAGTTCCATCCAATATTCCCCTTATAACCAAAGCAGTGCGAAAAAATTCGCAATTTTTTTCCTGGAACTTTTAAAGTTTTTTTGGGTTATTTATTTTTTATCGGGGATATGCAGAGGGAAATATTTTTTTTTCGAATTCAATTTCAAGTGAACTGTTTATGGAATAAACAAAAAACCCGATATACCCCAGCGATTGGCCGCGGCAGGAAAATAAAAAAAAAATAAAAACATGTGTTGTTTATAAGAAAAAATATGGAACCCGTTGGGGTTTGCCGAGCCGTCGCCGTTGACGTTGCTTATCAACGTTGTTGCTGTTTTTATTCCAAGTTTTTTTAAATTTTATTATTTTTTTTTATTGATAATCGCAATAAAAAAGGCAAACAACCCGTTGGGCAACGCGTCTGATTGCGGGGCGAATGGCAAATCGGCGAGGAAAATAAAAAAATCACCGATCCCATTTTCAGACTTTTTTTTAGGTTCCTCTCGCGGCTTTCAAACGAACTTGAATTTAAGAGAGAGAGAGGCGTCAGTTTTCTCTCTCTCTCTCTCTCTCTCTCTCTCGGTACTTTTGGTGTTCTCTTCATATTTACCATTAACGGGAGATCTTTCGTTAGGATTCTTTCATTGGTATTTAGGGGATTTTATATTTAAAGATTTCGATGCTCTTTAGTTTTGTTGCTCTCTTTATTCTCTCTCTTTCGTTAGGAATCTTTCATATGGACTTATGAGATTTTATATAGATAGATTTTGTTTCGATTTCTCTCTCTTCCGATAGAATTCTTTTATAAGGATTTGGGGGATTTTATTTTGAAAGATTTCATTTGTGCTCTTTAATTTTGTTACTCTCTTTAATCTCTCTCTTTCGATATGATTCTTTCCCGAAGATTTAGCTGCTTTTATATTTAAAGATTTCGACTTTGTTCTCTTTTATTTTCTTTTTTTTTTCTTCGTTAGAATTCTTTTAAAAGGATTTATGGAATTTTATATTGAACGATTTTGTTTTTTTTGCTCTTGAGCTTTGTTGTTCTCTCTCTTTCTCTCTCTCTCTCTCTTTTGATAGGATTCTTTTAGAAGGATTTAGGGAATTTTATATAGAAATATTTTGTTTTTGCCCTCTTTCATTTTCCCTCTCTCTTTCGTTAGGAATCTTTCATTAGGACTTAGGAGATTTTATAATGAAAGATTTCGTTTTTTTGCTCTTTTATTTTGTTTCTCTCTTTACTCTTCCTCTCTCTCTCTCTCTCTCGCTCTGTCTCTCTTCGACTCTTCCTCTTTGGGTGGGAAAGTTGCCTGCCCTTCGTTTCTCGGTTTTTTTTTGTGTGTTTTTTTTATTGCCTTTTGGTTTTCTGGTTTCTGCTATCAGTTTGTCGGTGGCTTTTTTGGGGGTTTCGTTTTGTTTTTTTATTATTTTGATGATTTTTTGTGGGTTGATATCTTTTTTCCACGCAGACAGCGCAAAGTGCTCCCCCACCCCCCAAATGCCATCGTCTGTCCTTCTCATTTGGCCATCGGCGTCGTCTGCTTTTCGGTTGTTTTTCCCACACACACACACAACACACGCACACACACACGCACACCAAAATAGTTTGGCTGCTCGAATTAACTACATTTTGGCAAATTGTCTCTCAATCTCAATTACATTTTGTTGCTGTCGTTCGTTTGTTTATTTTTTATATTTGTTGTTTGGCTTTTTCGCTTATTGCGACTTAGAAATTTTTTGGTGTTTTTTTCCAGTCGCTCTCTTTAGCCTCTTGCTGTCTCTTTTACTCTTAGGCGGGCTAAGCTGATAGTTGGGTGACCCCCACAAAGCTGACTGCTAGGAAACTCACAGTTGATCGGCAAGCAGTCAACGTCGCAGTCGGCGTCGCAGTCGCGGCAACAGGAAGCAGGGAAGAAGTAGATGGGGTGGGGGGAGTCAGGGTTGGGTTGCTTCATATTTTGCACTTTCGCCCATAAATCTTCAACGAAAAGAAATTGCCACAACTAACTGGACTTGCCTGCGGAACTCTGCTCTCTTGCGCTCCCCCCTCCCCCTCCCTCTCTCTGCTTGAAGAACTGTCATGGCTGCCGGCTTTGGTCTCTCTGCTTTGCCTGCTTCTTCTTCGCTTTGGTTGAACGTGGGCGGGTGAAAGGATTGCCCGACTTGCCTGGCCGCCTGCTTCTTTCAATTTGTGTAGGTGTTGTTATTTCTCTCCCTCTCTCTCTTTTGGTTGAACCGGCTGTGCTGGCTTTCAACTTTTTTATGGTTTTAATCAACAAAAGCTCAAGAAGAACAAGAACAAGAAAATCAACAGAAATCTTTCACTTTGGCCGTCAGTGCTGCCGGGTTATGTGATCCGTTAATGGAGTTTCTGGCACCCCCCACCCCCTCACAACCCACTGACTGACGGACAGACTGACAGATTGACAAACGCTTTGTTCTGTCAACTTTGTTTAATTTTAGTTGAATGACAACCGAAGAGAAATTGAAACAAAAATTTGACTATTCATCTGTCAGGGAGAATCCCCCCCCTTCCCCCTGCCGCATCCTTGTATTCTCCCTTGAGGTTTTTTTTTGGCTCGGCCAATTCAACAAACAACGAAAAAAAAAACATACAAATTTTTGGTAGGCTGTCGACGAGTCGGTTGGTAAAAGGGGGAGGGGGTGTGAAAAACACGAAATGTAAAATTGAATTTTTCATGCAAACAGAGAAAAAAAGTCACGTAGCTTAAAGTCACACACACACAAACACACGCACACCAGGCCGACAACGTTGAAAATTCCAACGTTCGCAGCCAAAACAAAAAAAACGCTGCCCCCACCCCCTTCCGTCTTCTCTTCTTCTTCTTGTTTTGGGGAGCTCTAAAATTTCAAGCTGTAAACAATTTTTACGCTTCTTCCTCCCCAAAAACACACAGACAGACGCTTAATTGGTAAAATTGGCAATAGGGGAGCTTTTAGGGGAAGGGGGTGGGGGAGAGACAGAAAGAAAGAGAGAGGGGGAGGGGAAGTGTTTATATAGCAAATAAGAAAGAGCAGAATCTTTGATTGATAAATTGAAAGAAGGTTTTGGGGATCTCAAAAAAGAAGAAATTTAATTCTCAAGGAAACTAAGGAATTATGGAGGAATAAAGAGGGAATATAATGAAATATTATAAAATGGTAAGAAGGGTGTGGGGATCTCAAAAAAATGTATTATAGTTTTGTTAAGGAAACGAAGGAATTTTAGAGGAATAGAGAGAGAGAAAATAATATAATATTAAAAATAATTTCCATAACAAAAATTCAGGTTAAAAAGCAAACTCAAGATTCCAAGGGAATTAAAAAATCAAAAATTTATAGAAACATTCCGATTATTCTTGTTGTTTTCCTTATAATTCAGTTAGTGGATTTGTAATATTCCTTGAGCCAAATCTATTTTCTTACCTCTAGACTTTAGTTCTTGAAGGCCTTTGCGTTTGGCAACTTGTCTATCTATAAATATGATGGATAAGGTCAGCCTCTAATAGAATATTATAAACTTAAAATAACTATTATATCTCTGGTTTTTGGGATATTATTAGGGATTTCTAAATTTCTTACTTAAAATGCTAACAACTTTTATTCTCTTTATTTCCAGGTAAGCTAACCAAAAACCAAAGACTAAGACTTCCCTATCAACTATATAGTCACGGGTGAGCTCAAAACCTTAAAACTACCGATCTTTGCTGCCTGAAACTCTATTCCAAAGTTAACCCAGAAAAGTTTTAGTTTTTGGGGTTCCCATTCCCAAAGTCGTTGGGTTTCTTTATCTCTATCGTAATTGTTCGTTTCTCTATCTTTGTGGCTGCCTTCCTTTCTCTTTGTAGGCCTGATATTCTTGAACTGATTTCAATTGAAGATTCGTTCACTGATCGGATCGGACCAGTTTTTCTCTGTTCAGAACTTGTTTTTTTTTTCCCCCAAGAGAGACACAAAGAGGGAGGGGAGAAAAGAGAAGAGCTTGGATTGGAGGTGGGGGCTGTCTGAAATTAAAGTTTCAAGCATAAATGGAGGTCACTTGTTTCGACTTCGAAAATTCGCAATTCTTTTCGAAAAATTTTGTTTCGTATTTTTTCGGTGTCTGGGCGGCTAAAGCGGTAAACCTTGAAGTGCCGTTGTTGTTGTTGTTGCTTTTGGGCTGCCATTGTTATGAACGAGGTTGTCCCCCCCGCCCCCTCCGGGTCGACCGGCCTACCAGCCGAACGTGTGACAATACACAGGGCCGCGCTGCCGGCTTCGCTGCTGCCGTCAACGCCGACTTCGCCGCCGCTAAGCGGAGCTCAGAGCTGGCAGGGTCCATGGAAATTGAATTTAAATTGGGTTAACAAGTGTTAATGGACAATTTGACTGGCTGATGGCGTCGCCGTTGCTGCAGTGCCAAACGAGAATCAAAAAGAGAACGCAACTGCAGGAGGTGGGGGGGCGCACGAAAGAGAAGTACAGTTGCGGCGGCAGTGGGCGTAACTTTCGAGGTGGTCAGTGCATTCGTCTGGATTACCTAATCAGTCAATCAATCGATCAATTAATTAGCCAACCCACCCACAAAATGCTTGCCAACTTCTCAGTCGTCGGCGGCAGCGAAAGTGAAAAGAGAAAACGAAAAACAGAAAACGGAAAACAAATTTGCAAACCACCCGATGAATTTCAAACTCCAAACGACAAACAGAAAAATAAAACGAAAGGGAATTAGCAAAAATCGGTTTATACTTTTTATGGTCTTTATTTTTCTGTTCTTGTTTATTTTTCTGCTCATTTTCGATCTTTAAAGTTGTAGGGGAACCTCAAGTTTCATTGAAGACTTGAATATTCCAGATTAAGATCTTTGACGAAAGGGAATATCCAAAAATCGGTTCGTCATTTTTGTGGGCTTCTTCTTCTTTGTTTTTCGGTCTATATAGCTGAATGTGAACCTTAGGATTGAAGACTTGAAGGTTCTAGTTTGAGATCTTAACTTTTCTTTTCTATATCTCTCTTTTTTTCTATCTTCCTCGCTCTGCTTGCATCAGTGGAATTAATTTAGACAGTCTCATACAAAATTATGAGATCTTTATAGTTCAATGTGGTCTTTAAAAATTCTAGATTAAGATCTTAACTTCCCCTTCTTGATCTCTTTTTTTCCCTATCTTTCTCGGTGTGTCTGTATTTGAGGAAATCATTTGAGAAAAGAAAAAAAAAAAACTCATACCAAATTATATGATTCTCGGGTTCTTCGCCTATCTTTCTGTCAATCTGTTCACCACTTCTCCTTCTCCACTTAAGCTCTTCTCTCTGTTTGTACAGTTTGGGTTTTGTTTTCTTTAATCCAGAATCTAAAAATATTCTACAATACCTTCAAAAGAAACAGTTGTCGGATTTATTTTACGCCAGATTTCAAGGGAAAATAAAACCTTCGATATCTTTTGTTTTCCCAAAATGCCGTTCTGTTCCAGATTCTTCCAGGGTTTTTATAAAAAACAGATTTATAGAATGGACTTGAACGGTCTTTTGTAATGAAATTCCTACTCTCCCCCCACCCCCTTCGCTTACCCTATTCATTGATATCGTTTTGTAAAGTTGTTTTCGTTGTCTCGACGTCTACAGGTGGTTTCATTTAACCCCCCTCCTCTCCCCACCCTTGGACAGTTAGATGACTAATAGTTGTTTGGTTGTTTTTACCTCCCCCCTCCCCTCAGACAGTATTGCATAGCGAAAACAGGTTCTCCATATCCGTCGACGTTTTGGTTTGCTTGCGATTGCTAATTTTACGCTTATTTTGCGGTATCTTGGATTCTTTTTTATTCAAAGCAGATTTTATTTCGGGCTCTGTTTTATTATCAGACGTCTTTAAAGATCTGTTCTATTCAATGTTTTTTTCTCTGTATTTGCTATGCGGAAATTATTCGAATTGACGGTTATTTTTTTATGTATTCCGGAATGAAGGTTATTTTCATTGTCGTTGACTTTTAAAGACGATAAGGGGGTGGGGGAACGATGCATTAGGAATACATATCATAAAATCTTTCCCGAGGAGACAATTCCTGATTTCAAAATGAAAAGTTTTAATAAATAATAAAAATATCTTTACCTTAAGTTTAATATTTGAAGACCCTAAGATCTCTGAATCGAAAAAGGTCCATACATTAATTTTTTATTCAAATCTTTAAAGATTTTGTCATTTGGGATTCCTAATTAAAATTTATAAAACCTTCTCTCAAGTTTGATTAATTTCTTTCAGATTATTATTATTATTTTTAGGGTTCTCTGTAATTAATATTTTTTTTCTTTTTATTAATAAAATAATTCCTGATTTTTTCTTACCTTTCCCTTGAAAAGTCTCCTCCTCTGAAAAATCCATATTTCCTTAAGAATTTTGTTGAATTTTAATTGAAGCCGAAATTCCACTGTCGTCGCTGTGCAATTTCAATTAAAGAATTTGTAAAATTTCCTGCTCCACCCAAAATAAACGCAGTCTGTTTTAATTTCAAAAAGAAAATTCTTTTTCCCCAACATTTCCTCTATTCAGATATACAGTCTGTTTATATATATAAAGATTTTCCGCCCGAGTCTTTCGGAATTTAATTGACCGTTAAGAGGAACATTTTTCACAGGCATTTCTTGTCATCAGGTGATGATGTCTTCCCGGTTTCCCCAATAAAATAACTCATGGGGCCACGCCTCTTTTCACCTCCTTTACGAAAAAAGTACTGTTATTTAAAACGCAACAAAGCTGTTTCCACCTTTTCCTCTGCTTGGCTTTTCCTTTGTTGTTGCTTTTCTGCATTCTTGTAATTAAGTTGGAAAATATTTTGCGTTTTTTTTTTTGCACGCATTTTTGTGCTGGCGCCATTTTGTCCGCCACTTGGCATTTCACCGCAGCCAACTTTGCTTTTTTTTATTTTTCTACCGTTGCTGCTGTTGACCGCTGAGTAGGGCAATTGTTTTTTGTGTGGGTGGGGGGACATTCCACCTGTCTGTCTCACTGTCTTGGAAATTTCAAGAGAATTCTATTTTTGAATTGCAGAAAAAAAAAACCAAAAGGGAATAAAGACAACCAGCAAGATAAGGGAAGGATAGCCGAGCTGTTTGTGTTCCTGGAATGCCAACTTTGCTGCTCTTCAAAGTGACAAAATTATGGTCATTTCCCTTCCTTCAGACTTCCGTTTCGCCAGGCTTCCTGTTTTCCTCACGCCTTTTACCTTTTTCTGGGTGTTGGTTGGTTGGGGCCAATCGATGGCATTTGCCGTGCAGAGAGGCAACTAAATTCACTTTAATTTATAAGCTGACAAAATCGTGCTGGGAATTCATTAAATTTGAACCTTTCTCTTGCCTTCCCTGCCCTGCGTATAATTCATAAATCAACCCAACCAAGCGAACCCAACGAGAACTGACGAGAGACATTTTTCCGATTGCAGGGGCGACAACTGGCAGCGAATTTAATTAAAAAATTGCATACATTTAATTTAATAACAAAAACCAAAACCCCCCAAAAAAGAAGGAAAATGTTAAAAAATACATTTTTTAATTGGCTTGCCCGCCCTCCACGCCACGCCCTCCCCACATTCGCTATGCTTTTCGAGAGTCTTCTTTGGGTTGCCTTGGCAGGCCTGCAACTTGGCCAAGTCGAGCCAGTTGAGTCCCCCCCTCCGCCCATGTCTGTGTGGCAACCCGGATTCCCATGGAGCGTTGATCGCTGCACGTGGGATGCGCCGGCCGTCGGCAAACGGCGACGATGACGGCGCCGCTTAGAGTGCAGCCCACTCGACCAGCCAGCCAGTCAACCTCGTCGCCCACAGCGTGGAACACTTGGATTATGTGCACTCCTTGTAGAGGTTGGCGCCCCCAAGAAACCCCATAACTTTTGAGTACTCTTTTTGGTTGGATTTAATCAGGGAATCTAGAGGATGATGAGGTTTGGGGAGTAAACTTTGATTCTTTAAGAAGAGAGAGAAAGACAGACAGAGATGATCATAAATTCTTATAAAAAAAGGTATAGGGGGTAAACTTATGAGTATTTTTTTTGCTAGGGAATAAGGGAATCTAGAAATTATGTTTTTTGGGGGTAAACTTTGAAGTCCTAAGAAGAGATGTTCATTATTATAAAAAGAAATGGTATAGGGAGAGTAATCTCACTCACTCTCATCTCTAGATTTATCTTAGGACAAGTAAAGGAAGAAAACAGATGGAAAGAGTGAAAAAAAGCAAAAACCAGAGAAAAGAAGTTTCCCCAAAAAGAACATTTCATTGGAGTTTTTCACAGCGTGGAACTCTTGGGTTGTGTGTCCTTTTTTTAGAGGTTGGGATCTCAAAACATCCGTTATCTTTTAAGTACTCCCTTTGTTAGAGAATCTAGAGGATTATTATTGAAGATTGTTGGGTAGTAAGCTTTGAAAAATAGAGAGATATTAAGATCAATCGAGTTGGGATCATTTAGATGGGAATTCTTATAATAAAGAATTGGTATAGGGAGAGGAATCTAACATCAGTAGATCAATCTTAGGACAAAGAAAGAAGGAAACCAATTGAAAGATTAAAGAGCGACGTAAAAAAGGGGAAATGAAGTTCCCTCAAAAAGAGCATTATTTTTTCGAACTTCCTTAGCTTCTTTTGGAAGCCTCAACTTCGTCTATGTATTTTGCTATTTGTCTGCTCTTCTTCTTGCTGGTTTTTTCTTGTCTGTTTCAATTGCCCCGTGAGTCATACGATGGTGTTTGCCACCTCCTCCCCTCCCCTCCTTCGAGGCTCTGCCCACTTCATTTTTGTTTTGTTTTGGCGGCGTTTTTTTTTATTAGTCACCAATCAGCGGCAGCTAATCGAGAAGGAGACGAAGGAAACTAAAGGGAAATGGCCAACAAGTTCGCCTCGCCTCCCCCCTCCCCTGTCTGAGGGTTTTTCCGGCCGAATTTTCTAGTGGTGGTGATGTCAGCGGGCAAAACTTCGACCCCCACAAACATTCATCAGTCAGCCAAACAAGCTTCATACGTCAGGCATTTTATGGGCTTCCTGCAGGGGCCGCGCCCCCCGCCGCCCCCGAAGGATGGTCAAGAAAAACTAAAACTTTATGGGCGATTGTGTTGCCAATTTTTATGAGGCATTCATAAAAGTTTACTTTCACCATTTCACCTTCATTTGGTGCTGTCCTGCGGAGTCCTTCTATACACTTTTTATGTTAATTTATTAACCATTCGTTGGGTTTCTTTGGATTTCGGTATTTTTCCCAAATTGGCTGTCGCTTTTTCTTTGTTTCTCTTGACCGAAATCTTGGGGTTATTTTCGTGCTTCATTTCCATTTTGTGGTCAAAGTTACGAGTCCCTCGAATCCACCTTCTTTCCAACAAAGTTATAAACTTTTCCATTTCCGCTGGACTATTTTCTCAAGCACAAAAATAGCCAAAGTAAAAGTTTTCCACAAGCAAAAAATGAAAGGTTCGATGAACCTTTTTCAGGCTGTTTTGCTCTGTGAACCTTGGAATTTTGGGTTCTTGAAATTTGCATGTTTCCTCGACGAGTTAAGGAACTGCAAAAAAAATAAGACTTCAAGATTACGGACTCTAAATGTATAATCTTGAAATTAAAATCGAGGCGGGACGGGAGTAAGGAATCAAGAAATTATCATACAAATCTTTTTGAAAGGTCAACAGATCCGAAAGTCAGAAGAGAGATTTGGAAAGAGAGAATTACTGTGAAGGTTTCTTAAGAATCGGTTGATATTTTCAGCAAAAGCGTTAAGGAATCTAGAGAATATTATCATTAAAAATAAGACATATAATAATACATATAGGCAGATCGAGATTTGCCTTAAAGCCTTATAAAGTTCTTGGCGAGAAATATCCATAATTTTCAGAAGTAGCTGTCCAATAAAATTCAATATAAAAAGGTTTTTTTCTAAATTCAATTATATATTCTTTCTGATAGAAATCTTTTATATAAAATTCTTTAATTCCCAAATGATTCCCTAACTCACGAATTAATTAAGTTCCCTTGATTTCTCATGTTACCCAAAACAATTCCTCCTTATCATCGTTTCCAATTAACCAGTTTTATTGTTTTGAACAAACTGTACTTTTCTCGGGAACACACATTAATTGAATTCTTTGCTGGCTTCACGAGGGGTGGGGGCCGCTATTACGAGAGCGTTTAAATATCCATTCCAATTCCATTAACCAGATTTTCACCCCTTTTCGTTACTCACTTCGCTATCAGCTCAGTTGAACTTTTATGCGACTGCTGCACTCTCCCCCACCCCTTCTCCCCTCACCCCACAATCGATCCAAATTTTAATGCACTCAGAAATCAGCGAACGAACGAACATTCAACCGATCCGACGATTCGTCGGCATTTAAAAACACACATTTGAGTTGTTGGATGGTCCGCTTAGGAGGGGGCGGGGGTGGTGGGAGGGTTTGGGGGGTTTTTGGAATCGAGGCTATACGATTACACAGTGAATTATTCATGGGTTCACTCAGCACTCGTTATTCCTCGAGAGCTCGAAAAGTCGGCGACAATTTAAATGAATTTATTTACCTCTACAATAAAGTTTAAATTCTCAGGGAATATATTTCGAGGGTTTTAGATTACGAAAGGAGATTTTTTTGTGAAGTATTACGAGATGTGGATATTTGTTGTCAGAGACTCAGGGAATATTTCGGGAGGGTTTCATTAAAAATAAATAAATTTGTTTTTGGGTTATTTCAAGCAAGAATTGGAAGAAATTCCTTGAGCATAGTTTTCTTTATAGAAAATTATATAAATATGATTTATAATCAGTAAAATAAAGCTCTGAAGCAAATGCTTAATAAATCGGACAATAATTCAGATGGTTATTTATTTTTTTAAATTAGGAAATCCTTAAAAAAAATTGAATTTTATTAAATTGATAGAAAGACAAAGGCAAACTTCAAAAAAAAGCTTAATAATTGCAAGTATAAAAAATAAATTTAATAATGCTTAATTGGTATCCAAAAAATTGCTCATTTTATTTTTGTCTTTATTTTTATTTTTTTTTATTTAAAATCCCAAACAATAAATTATACATTTATAAATAAATAAAAAATTCCAATTTTGTTTTAAATTGTTTTTTTTTTAATTTTCTTTTTTTAATTCTCTATTTTCGTGTGTGTTTTTTTGCGTAATTGACAAATTTGTATTGGGAAATATGAAGTGATTTTCTGCATT
>JBAMCP010002253.1:0-13827 GCA_037075105.1 Lissocephala sabroskyi | reverse complement strand
TTTTTTCATTTTTGCCAGATTTTCAGGTTCGTGCACAGATTTTCCCGCGCTTTTTTTCCCGCCAAATTTTCCCGCGCCTTTTTTAATTTTTGCTAGATTTTCAGGTTCGTGCACAGATTTTCCCGCCAAAACTTTCCCGCGCTCTTTTTCCCACCAAATTCTTTTTTCGTAAGTTTTCTGCTGTTATTTGTCCAAATTTCCCGCCGCTAAGCACATATTCTATGCGATTGACGGCTTTGCTGAAATATCGAAGGCTTCAAATATGCGAGATCGAAGGCTTTGAAGGACCTTCGACGCCTTCGCTGGGCAATTGAAGGCTTGGGTAGGCGACGGTTTCCCAAAGGCATCGATGGCTTCTCCAAACGATCGACGGCTTTACTGGGCGATGGGGGGTCGTTTCATGCACTTGGTAGACTTGCGAAAAGAAGTCAGACAGCCAGACAGACAGAGGACACAGAGAGAGAAAGAGAGAGAGGGTAGGAGAGAATAGACAGACGACACTGACACAGGGAGGAGAAACTACTTACGCTTACGATGGTATAAATACGCTAAGCCCACACGGCCGGGGGGCGCGGGTGCGGCGCGTGGACACAAAGAGAAAATGTTAGAAATGCTTTCGTTTTGTTACACATGAGAGAGAAATGATGAGCGGGTGATTCAAGGGCGGGCCAGATCCCTAATCATTGTCCCCAAACCAAAGGATTGGAAAATTGTGGTTCGCTTACCTTTGGGGGTGACGCTCAGATCCGAGTCGGAGGAGCGACGGCAAATCTCGCCCAGCTCCTTGGGCACCATCGTGGTGGCCGTGGACGTCGTCGAGGTCGAGGCGCTGTCCGCATTCGTCACCGAAATCCCGCTCTTCGAGGGGCTCGGGGTGAGCTTAAGTCGACTGCTGCCCAGCGGCGAGGCGAACCGTTTCATGCTCGGACTGCTGCTGCTCTCCATGGCGCTGGCTGTGCCCGCCGAAGAGGACGGAGTCCCCGCCACAACCGCCGCGGCCTGGAGCTCTCCGCTGCACCTACGCCGCCGTGGTGGTTGGTTTTTTATGGCAAATGATGAAACGGAATAGCATGGAGCAAGCAATGATGGTTCATTATTGTGGTTACTATTGTTAGTAGTGGTTTTAGAATCGGTATATACAACGAGTTGGGGATCGGGGAGTACTGCTACGGAGGCCACGGGGGCCTCGGGGGAGAATGGCCGCGACTTGTCCGACTCGGTCGGCGTGGGCGTAGATGGGCAGATGCGGACCACGGGCGCACTCAACAGCAACGTGTTCGGTGGATTCAGTGAGGCGGCAGCTAGTTCAAAGGGTTCTACTCTCGGGACTGATTCAGGGCCACTAGCGAATGAGCTGAATGAATTGCTGCGCCTCAAGCCGCCGCTCAAGGCCAGCCAGTCGGCCGAGCAGCAGTTGGGCAGCTCGGGCTGGGAGGAGTAATAGGATTTGCGTTCTGCCGGCTCCAAGGCCAGCAGGCAGCGTGCCCGGGTCGAGGGGGACGTGCTCGGTGGGGGTTTGTGGTGGTCCAAGTGCATGAGGTGCTGCAAGCGACGCGAGAAACTTTTCAAATCCTCAAGCAAAGTGTGGCGCTTGGGCGAGGTCAGATCCGTGAGGCTCTGCTCGCAGCTGCGCGTCTCGCCGGGCTTGATCCAGTTGTCCTGCAGCTGCTCCTCCGTCTCGCTCTCGTTCTCGCTGGACAGGAGGCTCTCGTTGCCTAACCCAAGCGGTTCGGTTAGTGACAAAGTGCTGTCCGAGGAGTAGGACTTACGTCTGCCGGCCAAGGCCGCGCGCTTGTCCGCCAGCCGCTGCTGCTCGGCTATGTTGGGGGCGGACCGGGTGTTGTCCAAATAGTCCGCGAGGCTGGGCACTTTGAGCTGCGTTTTCGAGGGCATATGCTGGGCTGGGTCATCGCTGATGGAGCGCACAATCGCCGGGTTGGGGGTCTTGCCCAGGGAGAGCCGCGATTTGCGGGGACGCCGGCGCAATTCGTTGTCCTCAGCAGAGCCGCTGAAGGTTCCAAAGAAGCTGCTCAACGAGTGCGTGGCATGCTCTGGGATCCTGGGCTCTATCCTGCGAATCAACGTGGCGTACTTCTCGCTGAAGACGTTGCGCGAGGACACGGTGAGCCGCCGCATGCGCCGGCGCAGCTTCTTCTCGCGCGTGCGCTCGCCGCGCTCGTCCTCCTGGCGTATGAGGTTCCTCATGATCTCGGCGTCCTCTGTGTCGCTGCTGGCACTTTCCAGAGCGAACAACGTTGCTGCTGCGGCCGCCCCAGTCAAGGGCCTGGCATTGAGGCTGGGCTCGCGGTAGATGTTCAGACGGTACTGAGGGGTGCGGCCCGAGAGAGGCAGCGGCGGAAGGCTGGTGGCCCCCGCGCAGTTCAAGAAGTCGAGGTACTTTTGCGTCAGACTGGCCGACAGTGGGGACGGAGCAGATTGCGGATTGGGGGTAAACACAACAGCGAAACGATACGACAGACGTTACGAGACCACAACAAACAAGATTTGTACAGTGAGGTCGAGATATATCCAAATATATATAGAGTATTATATAGAGAGTCAATAGATGAACGTTAAGTAATTTGAATTGAATCGTTGCGATTGCGAATGACAAATCGGGCGCGTTGCGAGAGGAGAAACGTTCGGGAGAAGAGAAGATTGTTCGCTTTAGAAGATTGGAATTTAAATTCAGTCTTTAGGAACCGCTAACTGCTACTTGGCTAAGGCAAAGTTTCTACCGCTTAACTCACTTTCTGGGGCTTGGCTACTCACTCTTCGATCAGCGCCACGTCGGCGCTGTTGGGCTGGCTGCTGGTGTCCTTGATCAGGGTGACGGCAGTGCCCACGCCTCGGGCCACCACGCCCACGTCGCCCTCCAGGTCGAAGCACTGGGTGTAGCCAATGACCGCATTGGCGCCCATGTTGATGGCCTTGAGGCCCATTTTGCGCTGCACTTGGCCGGACAGCTTGAGGAAGACCACCTGGCGGGCCTCGTTGGAGGCGCGGGGAGTGCGGATCTTGTCTATCCACTGGTACTCGGGATCATCGTTGATCACCAGCTCCTCCACGAAGCCGTGCACCACCTGCGCCCGATAGCCATACGGCACGCATGGGGCTTTAATTACGAAAATATAAAAGTAAACAAATGGGGAACTTTAGGTTTTGTTGGGAGCTACTTACAGTGGAAGAAGGGTATGCCGCAGGAGCTCTGCCTGAACTTGTTGACGTCGGAGAACAAGTCGACTTTGACAATTAGGTTGATCTCGCCGCGTATGCCGTGCATCGTGTCGAAGACGGGAATCCAGCCGGAGAGCACTGTGCCCTTGCCGTGCACAGCCTGACTAGAGCTCTCGAGGCACAGGGGGTTCAGACTGATGTTCACCTTGCCAATTGCATCGTTGGCCGAGTACGTATCATAGTCCATCAGCCGGATCTGCAGGGGTTCGTCTTGCAGCTCCGCATCGTCCACTTCGAACCGATACCTGGCGAGAGATACAAGAATGGTGGTAAAATTTGGGGCGACGGCTAGCGACCTTGATAACAAATACAAGCACACGGAGGGGCGCGGGGATTGCGGCGGTGGTGGCTATGTAATGACGAGGGCACTTGAAATACACTCACCAGTCGGTGTTCCAAGTGGGATTGAGACTTTTCCGAAAGACGTCTGTTTTGTGGGTAACCGAACCGAGTTTGATCTCCACGAAGGCATCCGTGGTGTCGCTGCTTTTGTCCATAACGGGCAGATTGCGCGCAGCCTTGATTTTTACACCCACTTTCCCAGGCATTTTGATGCTGGTGCTCGCCAAACTCTACGCTCCCCAACAAACCAAGAATTCCTTTTCGCTGTTGTTGTTCTTTTACAATAGGAAGGCGAGAGTTGCCATATCAATTATAAGTTAAAGTTGCATTTCGATAAATCGGCTAAGCGACTATGAAGACCAGGGATTGTCCAACACTGACAGCTCCGCCCGCGTGTTTTGAATTCTTGAGAATATGCTAATTATTATGAAAGGTTAATTAAAATATAATTTATGCAACAATAAAACTTGTCCGACGCCATTCCAGACCCAGAGAGATATTTCTGGGTGATCTCGTCAGCTGCAGTCTGTATTTTGGGCTGGAAAAACATGGCGAATCCTTAAATTTAATGAGTATTTGTGTAAAGGTCACTTTCCAATGCAAAAGTCTTTGAAGACGACGTCCAAAATATCCTCGCAGCTCACATGCCCGGTAATGCGCTCAATGCAGCGAACCGCATTCCGCAGCTTCTGAGCGGCAATGTCCGGGTACAAATCTGGTTTGTAATCGCGCAAAAATATCTCAATGTGCTCAATGCACCGCTGCAGCTGCTGCCGATAGCGTAGCTGGGTAATGCGTGGGTTCTCGGCCTTGGGGCTGCCGCACAGTTGCCTCAAAAGCTGCTCAAGGGCGTTCAGAAAAGCCGGCATGCTATCTTGTTTATGGCAGGAAACGGTTAATACGTTCGCCAGCTCGCCCAGCCGCCTGCTCTCCTCAGCCGTCAGCTTGTCGGTTTTATTGGCCACCAGTTGCAAGCGCTTTCCACTGCACGAGTCTATGGGTATGCCCAATTCCCGGAGATACCTCTCTATGAACCTAGAAAGCGACTCCTGGTCAGTCACTCCCTGCAGGGCCGAGGCCTCTGTAAGCAGCAAAATCAAATCGGATTGCTGGATGCATTGCTTGGCCCTTGAAATGCCCTCCAGCTCGATGGTGTCCGTGGTGTCCTTGCGCAGGCCGGCAGTGTCGGCAAAGAGCACTGGGTAGCCGCCAAAGCTGTGCATTGTCTCGATAATATCGCGCGTGGTGCCGGCCTGGTCGGTCACAATGGACACGGAGCGCTGGCAGAGCACGTTGAGGAGGCTGCTCTTGCCCACGTTTGGGGCCCCAACGATGGCAGTGCGCACGCCGTCGCGGAGCAGCTCTCCCTGGCGCTGGTCGCCCAGGTGGTCTTGTATTTCCCGCTTCACAGCTTTTAATTCCTTCACGAGTTGGACCAGGACGCCCTCTTCGATTTGCTCCTCCTCGGCAAAGTCTATGTAGGCCTCCAGGTGGGCGGCGCAGCGGATCAGCCTCTTCCGCCAGCTGTCATAAAGCCGCGACAGGGCTCCCGTGCTTTGCAGTAGGGCCTGAAAAAAAGAAATGTTAGGAAAGTAGGGAAACTGCGGAACCTACTCACCTGCTTGCGCTGGGCTTCTGTCTCGGCGTGTATCAGATCCGCGAGGCCCTCAACTTCTGTGAGATCTAGTTTACCGCCGAAAAAGGCTCGCTTAGTGAACTCTCCAGCGTCGGCCGGGCGGAGACCTGGCACCTGGCCCAAGGCATCCAGCATGGCGGCGATGACGGCCAAGGAGCCGTGCACCTGAAACTCGCAGGAGTCTTCACCGGTGAACGAGGCGGGCCCGGGGAACCAGAGCAGCAGTCCTCTGTCAATAACCTCATTGGTGGCTGGGTGGCGGAAGGCTTTCAGATAGGCCTGGCGGGGATTGGGCTCATAGCTGCTGCTGCCGACCAAAGCCCGCAAGGCCTGCCTGGTCTGAGGGCCGGAGACTCTGATAACCGAGACGCCGCACTTGACGTGTCCCGAACTCAGGCTGTATATAGTGCAGCCCGAGCTGGAATAGGAGCGGAAAAAGCCACGAAAACTGGAGGAAAGACTTCTCAACAGCGCCATTGCTGCCAAGCGAAATCCGCGCAGAACTAACAAAGAGAAAAATCAAAACAAGCTGAACAGCTGTGCGCGGTTGAGTCAGGGCTGCTAAAAAATTATCGATATCGATGGCAGGCGTGGGTGACTGTTGGCGGTAAATTAAAATCTTTGAATCTAACAAAATAATTGTTAATGTACGAGCCGAAATTTAATTATATACTATGTCATAATTTGTAGAGAATCTCAGGATTTCTCTTTACTTTAATTTATAGGGGGCCTTTTCGGTCTTCTTCTTGGGCTTGACAATGGAGCGCCTCGGGCCTGGCTTGATTTGCGGCCTGCGATTGTCGTCTTTGGCGATTCGTTGGGCTTTCTT
Source organism: Lissocephala sabroskyi (assembly GCA_037075105.1). Classification (NCBI taxonomy): domain Eukaryota; kingdom Metazoa; phylum Arthropoda; class Insecta; order Diptera; family Drosophilidae; genus Lissocephala; species Lissocephala sabroskyi. The sequence continues at coordinate 7,783 of JBAMCP010002253.1, read as the reverse complement.
CGGTTTCCGCTTCAATCTCCGCCAGTAGTCATAGTCCCGCGGTCCCTTGATCGGCATCACGGGGATCTTGTGGAAAGGTCCATCCTTCTTCGTGGCAAAGTGCCGCAAAAACTGCCTGAACACCAGCTTAGACAATGCCAAAGTCATGCCTCCGGCAGGCTTTAATTGTGGAAACATTAAATAATTTTTGTAAAGTTTAAATCTGACAAATAAATAAAATTACCATGCCACACTGAAATTTTATTAATAACTTCATCTACTCGGCCTGGAAACACAAGAATTGACCCGCACTTCCAGCGATCTAAAAGTAAAACTGCTTGTTTCTGATGGGCTCCAGCCCAACGGACACATGAGTATTTGAAATCGACTGTCCATATTTGTTCCTTCTGGCGTGGCGGCTGCGAATCGCCACAGCCCCATTATGGCCGTCCCATTCATTTAAAAACTCCTTGGCCTTCGACTGCAGCGGCTTGGCGGTGGCAGGACGCTCATTCCGGTTCCGACGAGACTCGGGCTTTATTTCCATGTCTGCGTAATTTACCTTCCTCCGCTTCACAATCACGGTCTTGGGGAAGTTGTTCCAAGTGCGTTTGTACTCCTTCCGCACCGACTTATCCCGATTGTGGTAATGAAGATCATCCATACGCGTGTTGGGCTGTTCAGCGACAGCTGAGCCCTTGTCGCCAAAGTCCTGTTCCCACATGGAGCGGCGCTTGTTGGCCTCGTACATCTTTTTCTTGTCCCACTGCCGGATGCCGCCGGTCTGGGGGAAATACCTTAAGGACACTGGAATGCTGTTCACCGATTTGGACATGCGGCGCATGTTGAGCTCGGAGTTGAAGGCCAGAAGTCTCATGGCCAATTTACTGGCTTCCAAGAAGTTCACCATGATGAAGTTGTTCCTAAATTTGCACGTTTCTATATTACAAAATTGTGGGTTTTGTTAATTTTATTATTTTTTGGTTGGGGGTCCGAAAAAAACTGTATAACTCAGAGAGTTCAAAATATAACTAATTATGAGAAAGACTGAAAGATCAAATCGAGTACTCTCAAGGCCTACTAGGGGCTGTGGAGGCCGCCAAGGACTGTAGTTTGGGGATCTCGGGAGGCCTTGAGGCCGAGCCTTTCATTTTGTTGAGCGGAATTTGATTTATTCCCCTTCACATTTTGGGAATCAGCAAAATTGTCAGTTCGTCAAAATTATTCATTTCTTCTTTCGAAAAAAAAGAAAACCAAAATTAACGAAAATATTTTAAGCCATGGCTTTTGGTATCTTTTGTCGGGCTATTTGCGGCCTTTTGCAAGCCCAGCGCCCAGCCATGACCACCTTCCAGCGGCTGTCGTCCTCCGGTTGCGCCAAGAAGATGAGAAAATGCTCGAAGCAATTCAAGGACTTCCCGTGCGGTAAGCCCGAGTCGATAAGCCTCCGCAAGGAGACAAAGAAATCCAAAAAACCCGTCTCCATGTGGCCGAATCCCTTCTGCGACGACGATGATAATACCTGCCCGGTTAATCCGCGATTCGATGACCTCTACTACATCGAATCGGACAAGGCTAAGCGGAGGTATTGGCAGACCTGGGTTTCGTGTCCGCCCTTGAAAATGAAAAAGAAGAAGATCTGTTGCTATGACAAGAACAAAGTGCCACCAGCCCAGCGCCGGAATCGCAAAAGGCCACAGACCGCCTGCCCCGTCAAGCAGAGTTGCGCCATTGTCAGGAATCTGGACTGCCCCAAGTTCAAGCGACGCTGCCACAAGGCCGGCCGCATACCGCCCAAATGCGAGAAGACCAAGACGCCAGCGGACTGCTCCAAGCCCCTAACCCCGTACCCGGCCTTCTCGGAGTGCTCCCGCCGCAAGCCGGACGCTCCGCCGCTCAGCGATTGCACCTGCTGGGTGAAGCCGTCCATGTGCGAGGTCTGGGAAGAGTTCCGTCGCCTGCAAATGACGAGAAAGCTTTAAAGCCAAAAACCAACCCGGAACGACTCTCGCGCTACTTTGCCTACTCCAATTAGCGTCGTCACTGGCGGGCAATGCCCCACGATCAGTTTGTGCGTGTCTGTTGAGCGTGATAATGGCGATTTTAAATTTGATTGGGATTTGCGTTGGCTTGGCATTGGCCCGCATTGAGGTGGCTTCATTGGGCCCACAGTGCTCCCCGGTTGAGTTTAGTCACAATTATCAGGATGTCCTGCTCTCCCGTCGAGTGCGTGCTTTAATTTTCCCAGACAAGGCATCTCTGCTATTGACCCCGGCTCTGACCAAAGTGGTGGTTGGAGCACGACCGACCGGACTGCAGTACAGCCTGGAATTTGATATGTACGTACCGCTGCCGGACACTGTCGAGGGTTGGCGCCCCAAAATCCTGCAGAAGGCTCCAGCTGGCAGGTGGCAAGAAGGTGGCAATCCCACGGAACCGGATCATTACGAGTCCTGGGCTGAGGTGCCGGCCTGGAGGCTGCACCGCGGCTACAGAGAGCGGCGGGAACTCTTCGATCACCTGGAAACCTTAGGCAAATTGTCAGCTAGCTAAAGAGTCCTGCGTTGCATTTGCTTACTCGTTGTTCACTTCAGCTTCCAGCTGGACCTGAGGTCCTGCATTAAGCGTGCCATGTGCGAGTTCCGAGCCCAACTCAATGCCCAAAAGGGCTCGGGTCTGCTGATGGAAGACCTGGTGCGGATTCTCTTAACGTAACTTACGAAAATCTCTAAAAAATCAGTTAACTGATTTTATTTTTTGTAGAGTGCCCAATGAGTTCCCTGAAGAGAAGTACCGGCATCGCGTGGACGTCCAGGATTGCGCAAGGTTCTATGCTCTGACGTGTCCTTATCGAGTTTTGGACTTCTTCAATCTGAACAGACGAAGAGCGCCCTCGAAACATTGGAAGCAGTAGGCCGGTCGAGGCCTTTGTTTCGATTCGAGTTGCTTGACATTTGGCCAGATTTGGGCTCAGTTCAAATTTAAGGCAGCCACCGGTCGGTCAGTTAAAATGAATTAGTCTCCCGCTCCACCCCACGTCTCTCGGTTTTCCCCTCCAAAATTTCACCCTGGCCTCAACGAGAGCCAAGCTGTCATAAGCGTTTTGATTTAACCAGAAATAGAAATAAAGACATTTCCAAAACAGCCCACCAAACCAGCTTGACATCGAAATGAAGGCAATTGCCAAGTTGGCCAGGTGTGCCGGCCTCTTCCAGAGCCTGGCAAGCATGCCGACAGCCCAGAATCAGATCCGTTCGTATGGCAAAGGCTGCGTGCATTTGATCGACAAATGCAACCGCGTCTTCCAGAAATTCCCCTGCGGCAAGCCCTACATGCAGGCCCCTGTCAAGAAGAAGAAGGAGAAAAAGAAACCGGTCAAACGATTTGTGTCCATGTGGCCCAATCCGTTCTGTGAAGTGGGCGAAAAGTGCAATGTGTATCCGCGCTTTGACGACCTCTACTACATTGAGTCCGACAAGGCGAATCGTAAGTATTGGCAGACTTGGGTGTCCTGTCCGCCCCACCGGATTCGCAAGAAGAAGGTCTGCTGCTTCAGCCCAGCCACGTACCCGCGGATCCAGCGGCGTCCCAGGGAGAGGCCCCCCCCAACGGCCCGGATAGTCAAGCAATGTCCCGAGAAGCCAAGCAAGTGCCCGCGGGCGAAGCGTCATTGCGACAGGCCCGGCAGGATCCCACCAAGGTGCACCAGGGCCAGGAGTCCCTCGGCCTGTACCAAGCCCTTGACGCCGTACCCGGCCTTCTCGGAGTGCATGTGCCGGAGAAAAGATGCTCCAGACATGGGCGAGTGCCTGTGCCTGCAGAGGCCCACGCTGTGCGCGATTTGGGAGGCCTGGCGCTGGAAGAACCTTCTTCTGAAGATGCAGGAGACGAGACACCATTAAGCTGAAGTCGTCTGATGAACCAAAACAATCCAAGGAGGAGAACTTTTAACTGACCGGAATGAGACAATCGAACTCCTCCCAGTCAGCGCTGGGAGAGGCTCCGTCGACTGTGCACCGTGTGCTGCTCAGTGTTTGTCCGTTGGAGAATCCCCGATTCGTGACCAAAAGTGTGCGGTATACGGACTTTCGTAACTTTCGTTTGGAGCTGCGAGGACAGCTCCAGTCCACGTTGTCGAAGTGGAAAATGTGAACGCTTAACCGACTTAAATGTGAAGAGCGCAGGCCGCGCTCACCTGAAACACCGCAAAGAATCAACCAAAATCTTACATTAATGTACAAAGGGTTTAATAAAGTCCTTATCTTTGTGGTATTATGCTCTGAAACATGCTGTATATCGAGGTCCTGGTGAAGTGGGTGATCTTCTGCCACAGCTTCTGACTGCAGTCGCTGTAGGTGCGCAGGCAATCAGCGCCTGCGCGGCCAGCATCCCTGGCCATCAGATATTTCTCTGCCACGTTGTCCAGCGTGGGTCTGCCAACAAATCCCATACTTAGTAGGGTTAAAAGGAGGCTTGTTTTTAAACTTACATCAACAAAGCATTGAGCATCTCGCTGAAAATGTGATTCCTCTCGAACGGCAGCTGGGAGACCTCGCAGATGCTGCGCAGCAGGCAGCTGGCTCCCTTCTCGCTGCCTTCGTATCTGTGGGGACAAAGAACCTTTTAATTATCTTTAATAGCTTTCAGGACAACCCACCTATCCATGGCCGTTTCGATGGCATCGTAGGCCCAAGTCCTGGCCTCATCGCGCAGGGTTGTCTGCAGGTCCTTGCGCCACTCGCGGGCTGTGGACACAAACGTCGAGGTGTTCCAGAAAGTCCACCAGAAAATCGGTATGGTGGTGGGAATATATTGGGCCTGCAGGTTGTAGAAGAAGAAGAACGACTGCGAGGTGTCGAACTGCTTCACAGGATGCCCAATGCTCACCACAAACTGAAAGTCACCCATAAAAAAGGTTAAGCTAACCAGAAAACCCATATCTCACTTGCCTTCACAATGCCCTGGCCATTGAAAATAGCCCGCTTGGAGCGGCTCAGCGAGCTGACCAGCGGCTGCCGGGGCGGTTGCAGGTCCGCTGGATGAACAGCCGCCTCGGCATGCCCGGTCACCGCCACCAGGCCACCAAGGCCAACAAGCCAAAGCAGTAAAGTCGACCGGTTCATGGTTTTAGTATTGCGGCCAATGGCGAACTAATCTGAGGCCGGCCAGCGGCTGCTGGCGATCCGCAAGGCAGTCCGCTCGGTTTTTGTTTGTGGAAGAAATTTTCAGCCGAACTGCAGCGAATCGGCCAGGCTTATGGATTCTGCAGAGCTTGGTGAGTGGCCCCCTGGCTGAGGGCATTCGAGATTCGTTTCGGTTCAGCTGGCTTTTGTTTTTCTGGCCCGGCAGATCCGCCTGCCTTGGCGCATGCGCTCCCGTTTTCCCTCGTTCTGTGGTTCTAATTGCTGCTCACGCATTTTGGCTGATTAGCACACCAAATGCGTTGTTTTTAATTGTCACGAGAGCCGGTGGCTTTGGGCTGGGGCAGTAATCGGTTGCCAGCGAAATGGTGAGCGCGCGGCAGCGGCCTCTGCTCCTTCTGATTGCCGTGGTCGGGGCTGTGGGCCTCGCCCGGGGGATGCTGCTGTTCCCCACGAACACGGTGCTCCAACTCACGACGACGATGTCTGTGCCGCTGGATCTCCCCAAGGACAGAAAGATTTTCCTGGATTTGGGCTTCCAGATGAACTACAATCTGCCGTTTTCACTGTCCGCCTTCTACAACCCGGCAATCTGGGCCAACAAACTAGAGCGGCACCGGCGGAGCTTCGTCAACAGCAGCTTAGTTGTGGGTGATCTTGGCCGACCGGTGGGCGTGCATCGCAACGACTTCACGGCCGGGGAGCTGTACGCCGGCCTGGAGCACACTCTACAGGACTACGGCTTCCACAGGTCCTGCCTGCGCCGCAGTGTCTGCGAGCTGGCTTTGCATCCTTTTGGCACCGACTGCCTGGTCACCCAGGCGCTGGCTTTCTTCCTAACGTGAGTGGCCGAGAAAGCTTCAATCCTTTCTACATATTCCCCTTGCAGGCCCTCCCAGCATCAAGGCTTCGCGGCTGCGGAGAAGGACTACCAAGAGCAGTACGAGCGGGCGGAGCGGCTTGGCCAGGCCGGCGGCGACTGCCAGCAGGAGTTTCCCAAATGCAAAGTCGACGTGTTGAACATGATAACCAAACTTGTAATATAAAATAAACTTGGCTTGACTCTCAACTCCCCGAAAGCGAAGTGATGGCGGTTAGGAGGTCCACCTCGCAGCTGGCGTACACCGAAGAGCAGTTGGCGCCCAGGAACCCGCGCTGCTCGGCCTCCGCGTAGACGGCTTGGTAGACGTGCTCGGCCGGGCCGAAGGCCTCGTGCAGGGAGGGCCTGAAAGAGCATCCATTAGTCTCATTGAGGAGTTCGTGAGAATTCTTACGTCAGCAGGAAGGTAAGTAAGCCGGTAAGCAGGTTCTCCTGCTGATCGTCAAAGGGATGGCGGGCCAACTCGCAGACACTGCGCAGCAGGCAGGACTCGTCGAAGCCGTAGAGCGCCAGCAGGTTCTCCAGATTCTCGTAGAGCTCGCCGGCTGTGAGGTCATTTGGATGCATGTGGGGCATCCCCGCGGGCAGATACTTCCTGGCCTCGTCGAGCAGTTGGCGCTTCCGACGGCGCCGCGCCAACTCGTCCGCCCAAATCGAAGCGTTGTAAAAAGACGACGGCCGAAAGGGCAGCGCGTAGTTCATCTGGATGCCCCAGTCCCAGAACAGCTTGCGTCCTGGTATAAGCACCGGCACCGACAAAGCTGCCGTAATCTGGTACACCGAGGCTGCCGGGAAGAACAGCGGCCCCAAAGTCGCATCGGCCAAAGCCGCCAAACCACAAAACGCAGCGATTCCGAGGACCCCGGCAGCTGCGCTGGCTTTGTTGTCTTTCCGCTGGCCGAACATTTCGCAGTGCCAGGGCATGGCCAGAAATCGGCTTTAATTAGACCTCGCCAGACGTTAATGAAACTCGGGGAGTGGTGGATTTTATTGATTAATCGGTGAAGATGTCGTGCTGGCAGTCGGCATAGAGAGGCTCGCAGTTCTGGCCCAGGAAGCCGCTCAGCTTGGGCTAAAGGCCTCTCCAAAGATCTACTAGGAAACTTGGGAAGCTACTGATTTTATTGGTTAATCGGCAAAGATGACTTTGGTGACAAGTCCCAAGATGTCGTGCTGGCAGTCGGCGTAGAGATGCTCGCAGTTCTGACCCAGAAAGCCGCTCAGCTCGGCCTGCTCGTAGGCCTCCTGGTAGACCCGCTCGCTGGCCAGGAAGCCCTCGTGCTGGGAGGGACTAAGAAAAGCAGTTAACAGTGGGAAACGGGAGCTCTGGGCAGGCTTACCTCAGTATGAAGGTTAGGAGGTCGCTGAGGATGTGCTGGTGGTTGTCATCGAAGGGATGGCGGGCCAACTCGCAAACGCTGCGCAGCAGGCAGGTGTCGTGGAAGCCGTAGGAGGAGAGGGCATCCTCGATGGTGCCGTAGAGCTCGCCGGCCGAGAAGTCTTTAGGATGCAATTCACTGCCCGCTTCGCGTCGGTATTTTTTAAAGAAACTGTGGTCCGAGTGGTTGGCGGTTAGCCCGCGGGCTGACGTGGGCGTCTTCAGGTTGGCGAAGCCTGGCCAAATGGGAATGTTGTAGAAAACAGAGACGCTTGGCGGCAGGTCATAGGCCACCGCAAAGCACCAGTCAATCAGGATCCTCCTCTCGGGCAGGAAGGCCTCCAAGGGAATCGAAACCGAAGAAGTCAGCTGGGGAAAGAGTTTCAGTTTAAATCTTCAGGGGCA
>JBAMCP010002252.1:0-13838 GCA_037075105.1 Lissocephala sabroskyi | reverse complement strand
GGAAACTAAGGCCCGAAAAAGGCATTCAATAAACGATTCAAATATCACTATCATAGAAAATACTTCTAGTTAGGAAATCAAGCAAACTTCTATAAAGACAGGAGGAGGGACAACTGGAGTTTCTGTTGCCGTCACCTCTGACTTCGAAAGAGATCATATATCATATTATTAAAAAACGAATATATAATAAATCTAACTTAAGGAAACTAAGACTCAAAAAAGGCATCCAATAAACGATTCAAGTACCACAATCATAGAAAATACTTCCAGTTAGGAAATCAAACAAACTACTGGGGTTTCTTTTGCCGCCACTTCTGATACCGAGAAAGAGACTATATCATTTATAAAGCGAATATATAATTATCCTTAATCCCCAAAGAATACTCGGATAAGTGGGTAGATAATTGTAGCCGTAAATCCCCTGGGAACTCGCTAAGGTTACTGCGGAGTCCTTGTTGCCTTTTCCCCGCCATAATTAATATTTCCGTCACACCTTCCCCACTCCCTTGCTCCTTGAGTCCTCTAACTTATGCATGTAAATTCTTGTAAGACTTCAAGGTGCTTAATGGGGGCGGGTCCCGGGGAGAGGAAATCAATGTGCACACACTCAAAAATATTAAATCCTTGACCTTAATAGAGCAATGGGTGTGCGAGGGGTGGGGGTGGGCGCGGGCGGAGGTGGATAAAAATAGCCGAGCATAAAAGATAATGAACTCGATAAGTTTTCCTTCTGCCTTCCCAGCCGAGGAACTAAATGAGCTCAAATTGAACGCAAAGAAGCGAAAAAAAATATCCCAAAAAGGTGGAAAAGAAGAAGAAGAAAAGACGTTCGTCGCTGTAATGGAGAAATTTTTGTTTGTTTTGCGCTCTCCGCCAAAAAACGAACCGCCGGCTGCGCTGCCCGCCGACGTCGACGTTTTTCTTTTGTTAATTTTGGAAGGCAATAACCTTGAGGCAGGTTTTTCACTTGACAGACAGACGCACCGACGGGCGGAGAAACAGATGGACGGCCGGGCAGGCGGGGGTAATAAAAAAGCCCCGAAATGAACTTAATAAAAAGAAGAGAGGAGAATGCAAAAAAGGCATAAAAAAAGCGTACGAAACTTTGGCGCAAAGTACAAAGTTTACCGTTAACCGCCAGCAATTTCCCCATCGGCTAACAAGCCCAATCAATAATACAAAATAAGCCAACCACCCGCCCGCCCCACAAACTAATCAAAATTCCTAGAAAAATTCTAATTACACGCACTCGCCTCACGCACAGCTGATTTCCCCGCCTCTCTCTCTCTCTCTCTCTCTCGGATTTATAAAGATTTCTGGGTCACTGGCGAAAAAAGAAATGCCAACACACACACACTCACTCACACACACACACGCAACGTTGTCAATGCGTTCATTAATCATTGCCAGTTAAACAATCAACGGCAGAAGGCACGAAGGCCCAGTGGCTCTCAAACTGTAGAGAAGAAAATTAAGGCTCTCTCGCCTGGCAAAGGTCAAAGTTGAGATAACCAACCAACCAACAAGGTTAATAAGCCCGCTCAAAACTTTAAACTCAATGGTCATAAAGTTGGCTTGGCCAGGCATCGCCCATAAAATCGCCTAAGCGAAAGTGAAAGCTCCGCCTTCGGCCCCCCGGCAGTCTGGGATAATTTTGATTATACAGGTCGCCGGGGTTTACGACACATCGTCTCTTATTTTTCATCCTCTCCATTTTTTACGATCTCGGTGAAGGTTACCGAGCGTCCTTAGCAACGCATCTCCCTCTGCTTCTCTCGTTGGGGTTGTTAAAATTTTAATTTCCATGGGGGGTGTGATTTTTGTGACTCGTCATAAATCTCAAGTGGTTTTATCAGGAATCACGCCAGAAACCGAAATCCAACAACAAATAAAAGGGTTGTCCCATCCAGCAGGCTCAGCGTTTTCCCAAAGTTACCCTCTTTTTTCGTGTAGGGATGGAAATTAATGAGAATGGCAATTTGTTGTTGACATTCAAATTAAATAAATACCCCCGAAAAGCTTAAAGCATTTCAATCAGGAATATAAATACCCAACATATAGGAAGGGATCTATAAATTCAGATAAATATTTGACCCGAAACAAGAAAACTTTCTTCAACTCACCCAAAGGAAAAACCCATAAAAATTGGATTGAGCGACTCACCTGCAAAGAAAAAGAAAAAATCGTTAGTTTATCAGTTAAGAAATTTAAAAATCCTTTAAGTTGTTAAGCAAATTAAGGTTAAATATATCAGGGTTTTCTTGGGAAACATAAAAATAACTTTGAAGATCTTTTCGATTTCCTTATAAACAAATTAAATCCCATTAATGGCTGGGAAATATAAAAATATAAAAATAAATCCGTTCGATTTCTATATAAGCACAATAAATCCCATTAATTGCTGAGAAAATATAGTAAGGGAATTTCTAGAGAAATCTAATCGAAATTCTCGGTATATTTTAATCTGAATTAAATTCCTGTTACATTTTATTCCCAAACGGAAATCTCTTTCAAGTAAAAACTCAATTTCCATATAAGAAATCAGTTTATTTCCGGAAAAAAATATACCGGAGAGTTTTCTATAGACCTTATCGTATTTCTCAGAAAAGTTCTCTAAATAAATTACGTAACAATTTAATTTAAATTCCCTTACACTTTACTTTTAATTCCAACCTAAAGAAGTTTCGCTTTCATTCTTAAATTCCCTAAAAATGTCGTTTCTTATCTTTCAGAACTCCCAACATTCCTAGATTTCTTAACTACTTATACATAGAGTAAACATTACGGATAAGAATTCCTTCTTTTTGTTATTCAAAGGGATTTTGGCAAATAATTTGCCTCAGTAATCCGCCTGCATATCTCGTGTTTGCGATCTTAAGACCGCCGGCTTCTTAAGTATTTCATCAGAATCTTTATCAGGCCTTGTTGCCGATTTTCTTATTCATTATCTTGCTTTTGTTCCCTCCCACCGAACGAGACTTGACGACTTGACAACCTTGCATTGTTTCGTCTTTCGGAATCGAAAACAAACGTGCCAAAAATCTTAAACTCAATCCATAAAATTCGAAATGCATTTCAGATAGATAAATTTATATATAAGATATATAAATCAAAGTCCATTTGCTACCCGAGAGAAACTCTCCTCTCTTTTTGTATTTTAGGTTGCCCGGTGCTCGTGTTTGCTTGCTGATAAGTTGGCATAGATTAGGGACCCCCATATAGAAATACATATATGTAGAATAATTTTTATAATACGCCTCGCGAAATCAACCACCGAATGGGGCTTATCAGTGTGTCATGTTTGCGGTTAACGTATTAAAAAAGAAATAATGAGGAAGGCGGCGGCCAAGGAACGCGAAATTCACAGACCGCAAAGAACTCTGAATTGGACAGACCGTTCGTCAGAGATTTCCTGAGAGTTCAAACGAGTTTATCTTCCTCCCCCCCACCCCCTTTTCCACTCCTACCTCTTCACCGCATATGCTGCCAAGTGCGTGGCGCTCTCGACCAGCTGCACTGCGATTTCTTCTAGGGTTTTTTGAAGTATTTTTTTTGCTTTCTCTTTCTTGCTTTGTTGGTTTAATTGGCGGATTTTCGGGTGGGCGAATGGCGCGGGTGGTTCCGATTGGCGTTTTGACTTTGCCTGCTCTATTTTAAAATTTATCGATCAAACTGCGTGAGGCCAGTCGTCCCCCTCAGCCCCCTCCCCCTTCTATTTTGCTGGCACAGAAAACCGTTTCGACCTTCTCGATTTAACTGCGTTTTTCAGTTGATTTCATTGCAATTTTGGGCGGGGCTGAGCTTTCTTAGAATTTGATTCATTTTTACCTCCCCCCGCAGCCCTATCAGTTCACTCGATCAGCCTGGTTCCAGTTCCAGGTTCCGGGAGATGAACTGATTCCCCGCGCAGGGTTGCCAACTGGCGTGGGGTTAGAAATTTAATAGAAACTTAAAGTAAACAATTTTAAGAGTTTTGCATAAATTCTTGTTGTTTTTTCTGCCCTAAATCAGATTTGGCTTGTTGGCTGTTTTGTTTTTTAAAATCCCAAAAAACCCAACTGGCGCTTTACCTGAATATCGAATACAAAAAGAGGGGCAATGGAACAACAGCGACCAGAACAACAACAACAGCTCCAAATAAAATGTGGGCCAAAGACAACAACAACAACCGACCAAACCACCAAATTGCATTAGCAAAAATCACAGCGCAAACTTTTTCAAGCATAAAACAAAAGCAACACCAAAGCAAACAACAAGAAGATGACGAAGAAGAAGAAGCGAAACCGAATTAAAAAAAAAAAAGAAAGCGCCCCTGCCGCTGGACTAACAAAGCCAGCGACGCCGACCAAAAGAGCAACATCAGGCGGCAGCGGCGGCAGCAGAGGCAGCGGCAGCGGCGCCGTTGCCGTAAACTAAATAAAACAACCTTGACAACAATTAACACATGCGGGCGCTGCCGCCGTCGCCGCTGTGACCCACACACGCACGAGACGGCCAAAGTCAAATGCGTAGGGAGAGAGAAGCGAGCGAGAGAGGGAGAGGAAGAGAGCGGGAGAGGCAGCAAAAGTCGCGCCTCCGAGGTAATCAATCAATGTAAACCACGAAAACAAAGAGAATCCACAGAAGCAAAGCAGCCCACCGCCTGCCGTCGCGAAAGACGGAAGAAAGAAAGAAAAAATAAAACGCCCAAGGGGGCGGGGAGAAGGTGCAGCTGACGTATGGCAACTGTGGGCGGCCAGTCGGTCAACGGGACTTGGGTAAATGAAGCGCAAAATGCGATAAACTCATTTCGCCCAGGGACTTTTTTGCCTCTCCTTGCCGTCGTCACCTCTGCTTCCTCTTCTTATTTACACATTAACTGTTTTCTGGGTTAACACAAGAAGGTAAATCGTCATTGCATAACAAAGGTAAAGTGCGTAAGTGTGTTTGTCTGTGTGCGTGAGACGGACGAATTATAACTGTCAAAAGTTCAAAAAGAGAAAGGTTTTTTTTTCTCTCGGTTGGTTGATTTCGCCAGCGACCCTCGAATAGGGGAAATAGGGAGTGAAGAGTCTAAGAAAAACCTTAGCAGCAACAACAAATTAAAGATAATAAATAAAAGATCTTTTCTATATCACGTATTACCGTTCAGATCTTCGCTAAGTTAAAAAAGATGGCGATTTCTGTCCTTCATTTCCTACACTCTCATTTATTTCCCTGGCGGGCTCTCGCCTGATTTCCGGTTGTCTACTTTTGGATTTCTTTCTTTCAAAATTGCAAAATGCGACATTTTTTTATAAAAAACTCCAGCTTTCTCCCAACTGCAACTCGCCTACCCTTACACCAAATTTAACCCGACTACCCTGACAATAAATCTCTTCAGAGCTGCCACCAGAAAATTCGATAACATTCGAGCACTCGCTGATCGCTCGACCACTCTTACACCAAATTTAACCCGACTACCCTGCCAAGAAATCTTTTCAGAGCTGCCACCAGAAAATTCGATAACATTTTAGTGCGTTTATACCGATTGCTGAACTTTTTATCAACGAAATAAATATTTAAAAATTATTGGTGCAGAATCAATTTTAAAAAAAGTCCTGCCTTTGGCCTTTAGGACGAACGAAAATTAAAGGAAATAAAAGCATGTTTGCCCTGCCAGCCACGCCCAGAAGAAACACACTCTACTCCACTCCTTGTTCGCTTGCTCCTTACGGTTCCGCCATATGTCCTGGACTGCAGGACAGACGCTCAGAAGCGGCAAAAGTTCCATCAGCCAGGCTGTTTAGCTTTCGACTCTTTGCCGGATTTGCTTGCTCTCTCTCGCTCTCGCTGCCGCCCCTGTCCCGGGTGTAGTCCTTTGAGCGCCTAAAACGCTGCAACAACAACGATGACGACAGCGACAACAACAATAACAACGATAAAGAGAAGGCGGAGGAGAATACACGACGGCGTTCACTTTGAAATGCAACATTGAACTGTCAACTGGTGTAATAGCCCCCCGCCCACTCCTGCTCCCCCCCCTCCCCTCCCCTCCCCCCCAGGAACACTGCATTTTGCATGCAATCTTTCAAATGCAACACACGAAGAGCAGCGGCCTAGGCCGCCTCACCAGGTGGTGGGTGGGGTAAAGGCCGTTTGCTTGGCTTGTTACTTTGTAGGCAACCCGCTGCTCCCCCCCCCCCTCCCTTCGTACTGTCTCTTTCATCTCGTTCATTGCGTTGGCCGCGCGCTGAGTTCGGGAAGGGAGTGGGGTGGGGGAGCTTGCAACCAAGTTTAATGGCGGCTATAACCCAGAAATTGCATGAATACCCAAGTGCTACTGTCCCGTTAGCCTCACTCGCCCCGCTACGCTTTCGGTTGGCCTGGGCCAAGGGGGCGGGGGGTGGGCTTTGTTGCAACTCCCGGCGACCTCGTCTCGTACATAAATCATCATTGCTTTTGAGTTTGCCCGACTTGTCGTCGTCGTAGTCGTCGTCGTGGTGGCCGTCTGTGGGTCTTTTCGTCCTGTTTCTTATCCTGGGCTTCTCTCATTGCTTTTTCGTCCTTTGTTTTCTTGCTTCTTTCTCTTTGATTCTCCCCTCTCACTTCCACTGTTTCGAGTGGCAGTTCCGCTTTTTTTTCAGGCTGACTGAACGGGATTCCTTCGTATTTAACTCCCTGTCGGGATTCTTTGAAGTTGTTTGGTTGGTTTACTAAAATTTCATAGCCCATTGACGGTTATTGGTTACCGTTTTCGCAGTAGAACTTAAGGACCTTAAGCTATGCGATTTGGCATCAATATTCTAAGCAAAAGCAGATTTATCGATTTTAAAAATGATTCTTTAGAAGATTTCATAACCCATAGATCATTATAGTCCAGGTTGTTTTTTCCTATCCAAATAACAAATCTCTAAAAGTCTTGAGTTAGAAAATCTTTCACTGGAATTCAACCTTTTAAGTAATCAGTAAGATATTTATACAATCGATAACTCAACATCTGCAACTATCGAAATATAGAAACAATCGTATCAAGACAATATGAGGAGAATTCTGCAGATGATTATCAAATCCCATATATCATTGCATTTAAAATTACGGATGTCTAAAAGTCTTAAGCTAGAGAATCGCTTACTAGAATTAAAATCGATAAGTCAACATTGGCAACTATCGAAATATGGAACGATTCATACCAAGAGGGATTCTGCAGATGATTGATGACCCATATATTATTATACATATTTTAGATTACTGATTTCTTAGTCTTGAGATAGAAAATCCTTCACTGGAATTAAAGCTTTAAGGTAACCGATTTCCCCATAATTAAATAATTATTTCCAACTCTCTGAAAATATCTAATTATGTAATATAATCCTCATTCTTTTTCTAAGGGATATTTGATATCTCCAATAAATATAGATTAGATAAGATAAGTTAAAACCAAAGGTCAAACTCTTTCGACCTACAAAACT
Source organism: Lissocephala sabroskyi (assembly GCA_037075105.1). NCBI lineage: Eukaryota > Metazoa > Arthropoda > Insecta > Diptera > Drosophilidae > Lissocephala > Lissocephala sabroskyi. The sequence goes on along the minus strand of JBAMCP010002252.1, from coordinate 6,408 downwards.
TCTATATATGACGGATTATATCTTAGTAAATCCCATAGAAGCACCCAAAATCTGTGGGAATTTAAATTATTTCTAGCTCGTTCTGGTGGACTCTTCATTTGAGAAGTTGGCCAGTTGGCCCCTCCCCCGAGCTGACTCGGTCTCTGGGGACCCTGCGCACCCCTTTGTTCATCCCACTCGCTATCTCATATTTCACATTTATTGCCTTTAAGTTGGCAATCGCATGTAACTGTAATGTGAGCCACACCCGGAGACGTACACCAGTCACGGGGCCAATGCGATGAACCAACCCGACCGACCGAGAGAGACAGAGAGAGAGAGAGGGAGGGAGAGGGGGCAGTCGGTGACTGACTAACGGCCGGACACATTTGGGGGGCTGGGCAGACGGACGGACGGTCGACTGTGCATTTGTGTACAATTCCAGCAAACCGACGATGCAGTGCCAATTCCCCCCCACCCCCTCCTGGGGCATCAACGACTCTTTCGCTCTTCTTTTGCCGGAAGTTCAGCCACAATTGGCAGCCGCTTTTATATTGACAGCACGTGTGGAGTGGGCGGGGGCGGGGCGGGACGAGTGATGGCAAAACTTTCAACTCACGCGTGGGCGGCAGGTGAGTTGTCTTCAACGTCATCGGTGCCCCCGGCCACTCCACCAGCCACTGCAGCCCAAAGACTTTGGCATTTTATTAAATTACGTGCCTCGTGTTTTGTATGGCAAACTTTGTTATAGGCCAGGGGGGCGGGGTGTGTGCTCGCTGCCTTTCTCTTTCCAAGAAATCAATTCCAAGGCAAAAGATTGCTAGGGTTGCCACACACAAAATTGATAAGCCAGCCCCCACCCCCCCAAAATAAACGTGCCAAATGTGAAACAACTCCAAACTCAAAAAAACGAAAAATTATCAACGGCGGGAGGCAGCGAAAGAGCGAAAGAGAGAGCTGAACTGGCCGGACCGTTATCGCCACAAACTGCTTATCAAAAGCGCCCACGGAACGAACCACTGAGAGAGCGCGAGAGAGCGAAATGGCAACGCTCTCCAGCTTTCGGCTCTCTCGGTGGGTTTGTGTGATCGTCGGCGTGACGTCACAGCGAGTGGTTTTCGGCCAATCAGCGCTGAGCTCTCGTCGTTGCCAGGGGCGGCCGCGGGTGTAGTGCATTTGGGCGATGTGGTAATCGGGGCGCCCCCACTGCACTGGCGGACAGGACAGCCTCTGTCAGTCGGTCAATTAACAAGGCAACAACCATCAAATGCTTTTCACGGAACCGTCACGTCAAGTGGTAAAAATTTTTCCAAAAATACAAAGCCAACGCCAAGGAAAGTGGCCCCACACTCTGGAGAGCCCAACCAGCCGCCCCAGCGAGAGACAATGAAACGGGTAATTAAACAGCCATAAAGCGAGCGGGGAACAGCCAAAGCAGCAAACAAAGAAAGAGAGAGGGAGAGAGAGAGAGACATGGGCAGGAGGGGAGGGGGTTCCCCACACACACCTGATGCTGTTGCTAATTTGACGGGCAAGCAGACGAAATGCAGTCGACCTGCCGTCTGTCCGACTGCCTCCCTCTCTCTCTTTCTCTCTTTCTCAACGTGGTTTATTTTTAACTCTACGCAGCGCCAGCGAAATAAATAAAAAAAAGCCTGCTAAATTTAATTTCATTTCTTTACTTTTTTCTGTCTGTTATTGTTGCCCCCCATATCCTTCTCCTTGCAGGGACGGGAGTTAAATTCAGGGTCGATGGATGCAGGGAGTGCGGAGGAGGGAGGGAGAGTTTCGGGGAATTTCTTTACTCGACTGCGGAAGGGGTGGGGGGGCCTACGTCACATCCTCCACGATGACGAATTGCAAATTGTGCCTACTTTCGTTTTGGATACAAAAACTAATCTTCCAGACGAAATAATGGATAATTTCACGGTCTCCCCAGTGACATTTAAGGGGTAAAATATAATATATATAATAAAAAAAAGCTCTTTAAGGGAAAGAATCGGAGTCTAAAGAAATGGCAACACTGGAACCATTAACAAATTTTAAATCAGCCAAAAACGACCAAAAAGAAATTATAAAAAATAACCTCTATTAAATTCATAGAAAATTCTAAGAGAATTATGGAACATCATTATAAAAGAGCAATTATCCCTAAAAAAAAATAAGTCAAATGCCTAGAAAGTTAGTTCCCTAGTTTCTAATTAGAATTTTAAGTTTTCTATTGAAAAATATGTTTATTGGATTACAAAATATGATCATCAATCCTTCCAGTATGATTGGAATTTAAATAACGAAATATTGAATTCTGATTTTAAGATCATCTCATAAAAATTGGGCCCAAATCTAAAAAGTTTTCAAAAACTAAATTGAAAATATATAAATCAGATTTCCAAATATTCCTTACGAAACTGCAATAGCAGCCCAGTAAGATTGGAATTTAGATAACGAAATATTCTATTCTGATTTAAGAATCTTCTCAAGAAAAATTAGGCCTACAAATAAAAAGTTCCCAAAAAGTAAATTGAATACAAATAAGATTCCCAATTATTCCCTACGAAATTGCATTGGCACTCTGCCTTCCTTTCCCTTCACCTCTTTAATCTCTAGCTCCGTAAAATCCCCGATATCGAATATGTCATTGAATTCCTAATAAGCTCTCTAAAGATCTTTTGAATGGGGGCATTTACCCCAACTTCTGGCGGTAGGAAATACCCGACTAATTGCAACAATAATCCTCGGCTCATTTTGTTTTTATTACCCATTTGGTAATACAACCCGATCTCGATAACAATTGAAGGAACCTCCCCCCACCCCCCGCACCCACGAACAACTGAAGGGAAACTTACGGCTCGTTAAAATAACAACAACTAAAAGTTATGGGAACTTTACAATGCCCAATAAAAAAGCAAATTCCCAACTCACACCCGCACACCCACACACATACATTACAGGCACTCCAGGCAAGTGCTAAAAATGCCACTCCCCCTTCGCCTACAGTAGCCCGCATGTTACGCATACGCACTGATGCACCAGAGCTCATTTGAGCAGCAGGACCAGGCAAAGGGCCGAGGATGGTGGGAGGATTGCAGCGCATGCAGCTTGTAAAAAATGATGTTTATGGGCTTTTTATGTTGGCTGGGCATTAAAACTAATGCCCATAATGCATATCAACATGTGAAAACGTTTAAAAACAAATAAAAGCCAACAGAGAACAAGAAAAAAAATATATAGAAAAAAAAGAACAACAATAAAAATTCTAGGAGCTTTGCTCTTTCCTCCATTACAAGAGAGCGGCCATTAAAAAAACAACGCCACATCCACCGACATAACGGTTTTCTTCTGAGCGAAACATTCGGGCCGAAAGTTTTTTTTGCTCACTTCACGGAGTGTTTTTTTGTTACTTTCGCTCAATTCTACTCGGCTCAGTTGAGTGGATGAAACAAAAATAATAGCGACGAAATAGTTAAAAAAATGCTCAGTTAGTTTTCTAGATTCCTTTTTGAAGAATTTGCCAAGAATTTCAAGTGCCGCCGCATTTTATGGGTTCCCTCAGTTTTTGCTCATTTGCGTTGAATTTTTTTTTTTTTTTTTTCGTTTCTCACGATCGCTGCTGAGCCGAATGAGCCTCTTCGCCAGAGCCGAACTGTTTCAACGCGAGCATAAAAAAACTCAACTAGCAAACGGAGTTGCCACAGTTTCGTGATTTCAGCTCAAATCGATAACATACGAATGCCAGTTTGAGTGGTTAAAATGAATTCGATTATCTGATTATTCGACTATTTTTCGGGTATGAATATTTTTCAGCTCAACAGAAGCCGATCTCTGGTAGGAATGCCAGGTTGAGTGGTTGAGCTGAATGTCCGATTATTTGGCTATTTCAGCTCGACGAAAGCCGATCTCAGAACTATAGATGAGCTTTGGTGGGCGGGGGAAGGGAACCTCGTCCCGGATTAGGGATTCTGTTTGTGACGGAATCACCAGGTCACCGTTAAAATGCACAGAAATGTCGGTTTATTGTTGGGGGCGGCATTATTTCTAAACTAGAGATTCCCACAGATCCGTAGAATCGTGCGATTCACAATTTTCCGCATGCAAATAATGTGATAATCAGTAGTTTCCATTTTCCTACCTAAACAAGCAACGAAAACTCTATTTTCCCAGCGATGGGGGCAGAAGTTCTCTGAAGAAGATCAGTGATATATCAGACGCTCTTTGAAGAAGTTTTAAGATTATGATCTAAGATCTGCGTATAAGAAATTGAAGGACAGAAAAAATTCTAATAATTATGATGGTCAAACGGTTGTAGAGGAAAGAATTAGAAACCTTGTCTGATCTTATAAATCGTCTCTTTAAAGTTTAAGATCTTTCTTAGCTTTAAATTGAAACGAAATCAACTTTTAGTTAGACCTCAACCTGCGATAAAGAAGAATAAAGTTCTATAAAGGAGGAAGAAGAACTCCAACGAACTTAAACGAAGCTTTTATAGTTAGACGATATATAATGATATATAAATCTTCTTCGATCTATAAAATCAGATAAAATCTGCCAATTTCTATCTAACATTCCAGATAGCTTACTTTGTATTATTATAAATCCTTTTCATTCGATCTCTTCTAAAGTATTTCTTCTAAGTTCCTAAACTTTAATAAACTCTTAAACTCCCTTCCTTAAGTTTAATAAACTCTTTTTATCATTTAGTAACAAAACAACCTAATTTAAAATTAGGAAAATATGCAACGATAAAGTTTTGCTCGTTTCTCATCTTAAACGTTTTATCGACTCCCCCCACCCCCATCCCCACCACCGATAAAGTTTATTTAGGAGGAGGAGAGCCCACAGCATCCCTGGCGGACCGTCGCATCGAAAGTGAGACACAAATTAAACAGTTCATTTTATTTTCAATTAGGAAACGAGGCAGGAAAAAGTTTGGGAGGCGAAATACCCGACGGGGCGGGGCCCGTACCGGGGACGACCTGGCAATCAATAAGCATTACAACAAAATGAAAAATTCAGCTAAAAGCCACTCAACTAATAAAATAAACAAAATGAGGTGATGCGAGACGAGACCGACCGACCCGACCGACCGACGAGCCCCCGTGGCCGTTCGCATTGGAGGCATTTTATGTTTACAAATACCACGGAGAAGGGCGAACTTACAATGTAATCCAGACGCACCCCCCCCCCCTCTCCCCTGGTGTCCAGCGTGGCACGCACAGCAGGAAACGCACAACGTGTCGGTGGGGGGGAGGAGGAGGCGGCGGTGACGGCAGTCGCACATTTTATCGATCGTTAAGCAAACAACAAATAAACAGGCAAAGTCGAGACCAAAACACAGCCCAAGGGGGGGAGGAGGAGAAGGCCACAGAGAGCAAAAGAGAGGGGGGGCTGCCCCCAAAGCGCGACAAGTAAAAAGCACTTACTCACACACACACAGACACAAATATAAATAATAAATGAAACGCAGGCCAAACTAAGAGCACCAGAAACAGCCACAGAGAGAGGGAAGAGTGGGATGGGGGGAGGTGCCCCGGAGGGAGGGACAAGCTTGTTGCAGTTTTTTGCGTTTCCTTAAGCTCGTTTGTTGTTGTTGTTGTTGCTGCCTTCAGGTGTCGACTGTTTTGTCGCATTAACACCTAATTTGTGTACCCTACACTCCCCCACCCCCTCCCACCACGAACACCCCCACCCCTTTTTACCTATTATAAGGTTCTTTTTTTGTGGGTTTTCAATCGGAATCATCAAACACAAACCAAAAACCACCACTCAGGATTTCTCCCGCTCCCTACCCTATTTCCTTTTCCCACCTATAACCACAACCTCCCCCTCCCTCCCCCCCACCCCTCACAAGTTGCGCGCAAGTCTTCCGAGTGGCTGCCGTGTGTGTGGCAAGGGTTAAACTTTGTTCCGTTGTTGTTTTCTTGTTGTTGTTGTTGCTGCGGGCAGTGACAATGCGAGTGCAGTGAATTTGACAGGGTCGCTCATTGCGTGACCGACTGACTGGCGGGCGCTCGCCTGCCCGCCTGCCCGCTCACCCATTCACTTGGCCGGCCGGTCGGGGATTTTGGCAATTTTGTGTGGGAAATTCTCATAATGGACGTAATGGGGCTACGGGCACAGAAAAGAAGAATAAAGCAAAAGCCACCACAATTGTAAGGGTGTGCGTAGCCTGGCTGGGCAGGAGGGGAGGAGGTAAAAGTGCTCCGAGGTCTTCTCGACTTTTATGTTTTGAATATTCAAATGCTCAGCGTTTTTCGCGTCAACTTCCCCTTTTCCTCGCCACTACTTTTCCTATCATTCACCACCACCGACAATTTAATATATCGAAGTAGTTTTTTCTTGGGGTGTCTATGCAGGGAGAAAGAAACAAAACCACGAAAAAGGCAGAAGCTATAAGGCGAAGCTTGAGGGGGTGGATTCTAAGGAGCCAAT
>JBAMCP010002251.1:0-13845 GCA_037075105.1 Lissocephala sabroskyi | reverse complement strand
CCCCTTCATTTTGCTCGATTTTCCAATTTTGAAAACTGCCAAAACCGCCAGCCAAACATTGACAGTGAATGTAATGGGAAAATTCCGCCGGAGAGATGAGAAAACAAAGAGAACCAAGAGAAGAACTCAACTATGCTTCTGTCCAGGTAAGAGGTAAGAGTCTTTCGATTCTTGGCAAAGTTTTCCCCTCTTATTGAATTTCTTTGGAAAGGAATTCAAAATTTCCATATCTCCCAGAGATCCTGGCTTCTTGCCCGGCGCCTCCCTCTCCCCCTCATCCCGTGCTGGGCAGCGGCAGACTAGACGACGACGTTTTGCATGAACGGCAAGGGGAGCCCAGAACCGGGGAATTATCTTCTCCATAAGCGTGCGTGAGTTTTGGTATAGGCGGTTGGGTTGGGAGGGGGTCCCATTTTATGGAGTGGCTGCCGCTGGAGCGGCGGCTGCTGCCTTTGTTTGACTATAAATAACAAAAGGGAATCATGACTCGAAATTAAACGTCGAAAAATGTTTCGTGCCACCGCCGCTGTTGCACATCCAAAGGGGGTGCGGTGGCGATGCCCGCGAGGGGCCGTGTGTGTCGTCTGTGTTTGCCGGAGTCAAAGAAACAAGAAACGCAAATAAAAACGCACAAACAGGTCTGGAGTTGGGGGGAGCGGTCTGGGGATGGGAACGGAAGTCAACTGGGGGAAGTTCCACCAGCGATATTAACAAATTGCCAATGGCCATTAATTTGTAGGGCCAACGACCTACAAGAGTTCGGGTGGGGGGAGCTCCTCTTTGAATGTAATTAAGTTGCCCGCCCGGCCAGCCATCCGTCTCGCTGGTTGGGTAATTCGAGAAGCCTTTCTTCCATTAAATTTTCATCCATCGATTAGCCAAAGTGGACATTACAAAAAGAGTGGGGCAAAGATCCTTAAGCCCTTTGATTTATGGCCTTCTAAGGCGATCGAATGTCACAGCCGGAAAGAGAAGCCAGAGTTTCCCTGCCCTTTTGGTAACTCATTATAAAGTTATTAATCATCGACGGCAGAGTTGGAATCCTGGGCATCCCTGGACCACAAAAAAAGCATTTTCAATAACAACTCACTTCGTTGCGGTCGCCTGCCCCTCCCTCCCTTCGGCCATTTAAACATCCCCTTTGGGTCCTCGCCGGTTAGTCATCTTGGCCGTCCTGTCCTGCCCCTCGTCGGGCTGCACGCGCCGCTTAATTGCGTCTGCTCTCATTTAGTCATAAAAACAGGATTCATGCTCGGCAGGGCGTCGCTGGGCGGCGGGTGAGGCGTCTACTTTTTGTCTAACAGTTCAATGCCTTCATCGGGGATCCCTATTGGGATATTCCACCGGGAGAGCCTGCTTTTTTGCCAAGCAGTTCGATTGTTTATCGCATACAGGGTGCTTGTGAATTGGCAGCTCTTGAAGTCTTTCAAATCGAAGCCCGAAATCGGTAACTTTTTTGAATCGCAGTCTCTTTCTTGATGGACTGATAATGTCTTAGATTTTCTATAGATCTTGCGCCGTTTCTTTCTCTTTCTCAGTTCTTCTACCTTCTTTAAATCCCTGAAGCACCCCCACCAAATCCCTGGTTAGCCTGATAGCCGCCCCCAATAAATTTAATTTCAATATCCCCCGATCAAAAAACGGCTGTGAAACTATTTTAATTCCTTAAAAATTCCCCCCAGCTCCCTTTCCATTTTCAACCAAAGTTCTCATTAAAAAACCGCCCGCCTTCTGCGCCCCCCTCCGCTCCTGACGAAGTCCTTCTTATTTGCCTCATATTTATTCAATTTTTTTATGGCTGGAAGCTGCCTTGCCCCGCAAATCGCCTCCGTCTCTGCCGCTTGGCATTTTATTTTATTGAGCAATTTCTTGCTGCGTCACGTTCCCGACGTCTTCTCCCCATAATCCGATTGTTAGAGAGCGGGGGGAGGGGAAGGAGCAGTGGAGGAGTAAAAGCAAATTATTGCATAGGATTTGGGTTTTCGCACAGTTAATGCAATCGACTGTGGGAGCAGAAGAAAAGGATTTCTGGGTGTGCAGTCAGCAATAAAAATGACATTCCCTTTGCATTATCGAATTGTTTCCTGCGCCAGCTGCGCCTTTCAGGCCATAAAAATGTCCTTGCCAATTGACGGCGTGGGTGGCAGCATAAAAAACGCGACTGTATTTTCATTTCGAAAGTCCTGAAGTGAAACTTTCTTGCTTGGCTAACTAATTGAAGGAAAAATCCCACAGGATTCTAGAGATATTTTAAAAGAGGGTCTTAAAGTCCTTACAGTATTTTTAGGTCGTTCTCTCGATCCCATTAAAGCCCCTTGACTTTGAGATCTCCCATTGTTCTACGCAAGAATTGTCCTGTCCGACTTTTGCCTTTCCCTTGAATTCTTTTTCTTCCTTAAGTTTAGTTTAATTGTGGGGCTCTTCTTCCCTCGTCCCCTGCTAAAGGAGACTTGCTGCCAGTGGAGTTCGGCTTAGCCGATAACTCGGATCTGCCGGCTGTCAATCAGGCAGCATTTGTCTGCCCGCCCCGCCCACCGCCTGCTCCTTGTTGCCTCTCTATTATTGAGGGATAAAAAGAAAATTTGCTAGGAAAAGCCGACTTAGTCCGACAGCCCAAAGATCCAAAAAGATTTATTATAACGGCGACGCTGCGACTCCAAGAAAATCCCGAAATACGAACATTTGAACGTCGCAGCAAACGAATTTAGATAAAGTCATCCAACTATCTGATTGTTTGTCTTGTCCGCCCCCCGGCCAAGCACCTTGGGCAAAGTCGCGCCTAAATGCAGGCTATTAATTTTATGGCAGGCGGGAAAAATCGCGAGCAAACTTTGTCCGCAAAAGTCGTCGGCCGGGGAGAAAAATTTCCCGGCTACCCTTTGACAGTTTTGAATTTAAGAGGCGCAAGAACTTTTTGGTTGGGGCGATTTTTGTGCCGCCACAATGGACTCACTAATCTTGGGATGGATTTTATGCTTGCCCCATAAAATTGCACGGCTTATAGGTTTCTTAGCCGTTAGCCATTTGCCAAAGCTGGCGAGGCGCCAATGCGAACGCGTTTTTGACGCGTCCTCTGACTCATCCAGGCAACGGGGCGCACATGATGACAAAGTCGGCGGGTTTGCTATTTTTTTTTTTTTTTTGCATGTCACACACACACACACACACCACCGCCCACACTCGCGTCTATGACGCATACGCTGACCGAATCCCTGACTTGGCAGTTTCGGGGAACAGCTGCCGATGGCAGCCACCAACCACCCGACCACCCTGATTATTAGGCAAAGAGAGCATCTCGCTGGCGGGTTAACGGTTCGTTTTCGGGGAAATTTAGCAGGACCTCAGCTGTCGCTGCGAATGAGTTTAATAGCTGTCAGCTTTTGTTGGGATTTCTGCTCGCTTCCTCAGCGATTTATTGAAAGCGATGCTCTCGGCCAGAGATTGACCCATTTTAGGCTAATAAAATGGGCTTCTTAACGGTAAATATTTGATGGGGAAGAAAGCAAACACACTCGACACCTTGGCAAGGACTTGAAGGCAGCCGATCGGTTGGTTGAGTTGTCAGTTTGCTGGATGGCGTGCCAAATACCGTTATTTCTTCATGTAACCCGAAGGAGGTTAACGGGAGTGTGCATTTTATGTGGCAGGACAAATTATTTGCCCACCCCCTTGCATGTCAAGGGTCCATTTGCCCCACCCACGTGGCAGGGTCTAATGGCTGTCTGGTCCACCGGTCACCGCCCGTTAGAGTCGTTGCTTTCGTCCTTTTTCGCAATTGCATTTTAATTGCAGACGCGCCAGGACACTCTCATAATTCGCCCAGTTGTTGGTCTGCTGCTGCACCAACGAACGAACCCGAACCGCTAAGATTTCTTCTTCTTGGTTTAGAATTGCTTGGCGGGACTGTACTAATTTCTGTTTATAAGTCTCCTTTTCTCGCTGGCTGTTTGTCTTTATTGCGGTGAAACTAAGCCACAGGACAACCTCAACCTTTGCCGTGTTTTTTACTCTTCCTCTTAATTACACACCTTCAATGTGAGCAGGACAATCCCACTGAGTGTCGTTTCGCTTTAGAAGAAACGCGAGTCGTGTGTTTAATTTAATTAGCCAACTTTTTGCTGGGCCAGCTGAGGAAGCTAAGGAAAGTTCATTTGAAATTTCTAACACCCCCCATTTCCGTTTGCTGATCCTTGCAGGTGCGTGCCATGGAGCAGCGGCTGAGTGAGTGGCCCAAACCATCACCACCGACCAGCCAACAGCCGCAGCATCCCCACCCACCAGCGCCAGCCCCACCAGGCACCGGGCTCAGTCCCCAGCAAACAGCCATCAGCGTAGGCGGAGTATCCTCGTCATCCTCATCGCCCGCTTCGGCCTGCCTGCCAACCCACGAGGCCGAGAAGACCATCACCTCGCTAGAGATCCAAGTCGAGGAACAGCGACAACTGCGCCTCCACGACGCCCGCCAGATCGAGGCCAAGGCCGCCAAAATCAAGGAGTGGGTAAACAACAAACTCCGCGACCTCGAAGAGCAAAACCAGCTGCTCCGCGAGCAGAACATCAAGTGCAACCAGCAGCTCGAGCTGCTCAAGAACCACATTGCCAACCAGTCGAACCGCCACAGCATTGTGGGCCCCGTCAGGAACAGTCTGAGCCTGGATGTCCAGGACTTTGCCAACACCCCCGAGACCCGCAGGCGCAGCGAGAGCCTAGACCCCCAGGAGGTTATTGGCAGACCCCTGACCTCTTCGTATCCCCACCACCAGCATCGCCGCAATCTCTCCATGGAGCCCCAAGAGCTCGAGCGCAATCTGGTGGCGGCCGTCGACGGCCTCACCCTGGCCCCGCTGTCCAGCATCAGCAGCCGGGCCCCAGTCCAGGGCACCACGGTGTCCTCGTCCACACGCCCCGACAGCTCTGACACGGACACGGCCCATGACTACGCGGAGATCTACACGCCCTCCTGCGAGAAGCTGCCGGCCTGGATGAAGAACAACCCCGCGCTAATGGCCAGCGGCGGCAACTCGAGCACCACCACCACCACGACCAGTGATCTGGGCGTGCCCAGGCCCCCAACGCCGCCGCTGCATCGCTTCCCCAGCTGGGAGGCCAAAATCTACCAAGTGGCCAACGATGGGCTGGCCGGGCCAGGCACGGGCACGGCTGCCGGGGCCTCGGCCAGCCAGGCCGACAGCGGGGAGGCAGCTGAAGACGGGGGAGGAGCCTCGTCGGCCCACAGCACTCTGGCCAATGGCCGGTCGGTGGCTTCGTCTCAGCATGCCCATGAGGGGGCCAATGGCACGGCCCCGGGCACCCCCCAGCCGCCGGCGTCGAATCGCCAGCAGCAAACCGCCAGCGGCGGCTTCTGTGATATCTCCGTGCCCGTGTATGCGACGGTGAAGGGGCGAGCCTCTCAGATCCGCTCGATGCCGTTCACCGGCGACTCGAGCGACGATTCTAGCGATGGGGAGGACCATGCGGTGATGCTGACCCACAACTCGCACAACTCGTCTAGTACGGACAACACGGAGACCTCGACGTCGGGCAGTGCGTCGAGTCCGTCGAAGAGCCTGAAGACCTCGTCCAGTCTGAGCCCGGCCAAGCGCAGTGGCTCGGAGAGTCCCAAAAATGCCAAGGCGCGCGGTATGTAGAGAGATTTTTAAGAATCCACGTAGCGAACCCCGAACCCCCGCCCACCACCACTCGAGAATCCCTTTAGGAAGAGTAAATGTAGCTTGAGTGTCCTGCATCGGCAATCCTAACCAACGGACCACCAACTAACCCCAGACCAGCAAGGAGCTCGTGCACGTGCATCACCCACCAACCCCACCCATCCTAAACTGAATCCTTCTATTGTGTTTAGTGCATCCGAAAAGTATCCTGATTTTGTTTAGTTCTTTAGATTTGTTAACCTGCAAGCTGATCTGACGGAAAAGCCGACATTAGATCGAAATATGGAATGGAAGGATCTTTTAAGATCAGGAAGTATCCTCATTTGTTTTATGGAAATATAGTAGGAGGGTTGAAAGGATTTCTTCAGTTCGAAACTAGGAATTCTTTAGATTTCTAAACCTACAAACTGATCTGACGAAAAGTAGACTAATTCCAGATCTAGGGATCTCTGAAGAGATCGTAGTGAGTGCATTCGTTCATTAACTAACCTCGGAGAGTATTATTATTTTTGCGAGTATTGAACAGAGAGAACGCAAGATTCTAGGAGAAAGTACAGTCATCCAGTTGTGAGTAGAGCAGATTTTCTATATCCTGGAGAAACTTGATCTCCGATCGGGAGAGTAAATAGAACCAACAGAGAGAGAAAATAGAGAGGGCAAAAAGAGATGAGAATTTACAACGACTACAAGGAAAAGAGACCAACGAACCGGGACCTCCGCTAAGAGCGACTGAGAGAGACAAAAAGCGATAGGAGACTTAGCGTAAGATCAGTTTGAAGTGAGCAATGCAACCCAATTTAAATGTATGTAGTTTTAGTTTGCTGCCCGAATTTACCTGATCCCCAATCCCCATCACCCGCATGATTGAACTTATGTGAAGATTTTTGGAATTAACATGGCGATCTTTTAACTTCTGTCATCCCACGATGCGTTTGTTTTTCATTTATGAAACCTTCCGTTCATCCTCCCAATCACACACACACACACACACGACACTCATATACAGTGACACGACCAGTGATGCAACATCACACATTGCCACATCCGCATTCACAGCCTCAAGCACAAGCACAGCAGACGGCAGGGCATTTGCAGGCAACGTTGCCACGCCTACACACGCCCATACCATTGACAACGACCACGCCCACACCCACAGCACTCACGCAGCAGCAGCTCACCCATTTGCGCCTGCCCCCGCCCCACCATCTGCGTGGCACAGTAATTTCAGATCTTTCCTTTGAATCAGGACTCTCCGACGACTACGCCCTGCCCCCGGATGCCGTCTCCGAGTCCACCTGCATGGACGCCTCGATGCCGTCGCTGTTGATGCGTCAGTCCTACGTCGATTCGCCCAGCAAGAAAATCGAGTCCCTCGAAAAGGTAAGCCTCATTTTATCCACCCACTCAAGGAATCCTAACCCGGTTCATTTGTAGATGGGCCACCTGGCCAAGCTGGGCGGCAAGCTGAAGACCTGGCGCAAGCGCTGGTTCGTTTTGAAGAACGGAACCCTCAACTACTGGAAGAGCCAGCACGACGTTCAGCGCAAGCCCCAGGGCCAGATTCTGCTGGACGAGGCCTGCCGCATAAGCCGAGCCGAGGGCGCCTCCACCTTCGAGATTGACACTGGGAAGAAGGTCTACTACTTGACGGCCGATTCGCATGCCACAATGGACGACTGGATTCGCGTGCTGCAGAACGTGCAGCGGCGGAATGCCACCAAGTTGCTGCTCAGCCGCGACGACCAGAAGCCCACGGTCCAGGGCTGGGTGACCAAGGTCAAGAACGGCCATGCCAAAAAATGCTGGTGTGTCCTTCTAGGCAAAATGTTTCTCTACTTCAAGGCCCCGGCCGAGACGGTAAGACTTGCCGCACCCTCCGCTTGGATTAGTCTTTTTAGTTGGTTCTTTTTTAGAATCCGCTGGGGCAGATTAATATGCGGGATGCCCGGGTCGAGGAGGTGGAGCATGTTTCCGATTCGGATTCGGAGGAGCGCGAAGACGCGGCCCAGGACCAGGCCCGGCTGACGGTGGCCATTTACCCGGCCCACCAGGGACCCACATATCTGATCCTGTCCGGCAAGCCGGAACGAGACAATTGGCTCTACCACCTGACGGTCGTCTCCGGGGGCGGCCCCAGCGCCGGCACTCAATACGAGCAGCTCGTCCAGAAGCTCATGGAGACCGACGGCGATCCCAGTAAGAGATCCCAATTCTTTAAATTAACGAAGCTTTCAAGTCTCGTTTCCTCGTTTAGATTGCGTTTTGTGGCGCCATCCGATTCTGCTGCACACCAAAGACACCATCGCCGCTCCCCTGACCTCCATGCACACCGAGACCATGCAGCCCGAGGCCATCAAATTGTTCAAGGTAAGCCGGCCGGCCAATACCCTTTGAAAGGAAGTTTCTAATGCTTGCGATTGACAGAGCATCCAATTGTTCATGTCGGTGGCGGTGAACCAGCCGGGAATCGACTATCATGTCGTCTTGGCGCAGAACGCTTTGCAGCACTGCCTCGATATGCCCGAGCTGCAGACGGAAATGATTTGCATTCTCATCAAGCAGACATCCCGACATCTGGGACAGAAACTAAGTGTCGGCGTCCAGGTAAACAAGAAGCTGGGCAAGCAAACGCGCGTAAGTTTTTTCAGTTGCAAAGCTTCTTATGCCCCCAACCACCACCAACCCGAAAGCCCCAAAGGATCTAACGATCCCAAGGTCCCCTTAGAAGTGTTTCGTTTGTTTTTGTGTTTCCCACTAACCAAAAAACCCCAAAGATCTCTTCCATCTCTGTAAATAATTCGGATAGTCTTTGGAAATCTCATTGGGAAGATAGATTCCTTCCAGAGAAAGTCTTAGTCTCTGTTCAGATAATTCGATCATTATCTTCCAATTTTAATAGAACCTAAATATGCTTTCCCTCACTTTCAATTCGTACACCCAAAATCTCTTTATAGACTCCTTTTCCTTCTCCCTTTTCCTCTCCTGTAGATATATTTTTATAGGCTTTTTTGCCACCTTCGACACCTTAGTGGGGTTTTGTTTAATGCCGATTTAATTTGCTTTCGATATCGATTATAACTCGATTAAATCGATTAGAGAGCCTGGCTTGCAAATGCTTACCAATCGAGCTTCTATCTGCTAATGTTGTGAATTTATCGATGACATCAACCAATTCTATATGAATCCAAAACTATATAACTATTCCTTAACTAACTATGCATGCTTTTCTCAGTTGTCTTGCGTGAGTTTTTCTTTCGTTTTTGATTTCTTTATTTGTTGATTTGTAGCTTGTGAAACGGACATAAATTTCCCCCGTAACTGTCATACTTCATATTCTCGAAACCCATACGATTATTGAGAAGACAAAGTCGAACAAACTCATTGCTTTTCGCACACACACACACCCACATCATGACACCAGACTCAGTGACTCACCGACTCACCCATTAAAGCCACACGAATGGAGATATTTTGTTTTTTGGATTAACGCTGTAAATTTCACACTCACCTACACACACACGCATACAAACAGGCGGAGAAGGATGAACCGCATCCTGCGCACAAGCTACCCAAACAGGACACCAAAGATCGTCTAAGGAATGGTTCTATCCTAGGCGAAGATTGAAATCCTATAACCCAAAAACTGTCCAGCTTTTTTTAACGAAATGGCCCAAAATAAGGAGTCTGAAAATTATTTAAGACCAGGATTTAAATCCTTCAGCTTTATCCTAGAAACTGCTTAACATTTCCCTAAAAATGAGAGTGAATATTTTCATACAAAGTGATCCCGTGCCAATCCCCAGGCGATCCGCTGAAATTACCTTAAAGAGTCTCAAAGCTACGTCAGTTCAGGATCTATTACAAGATCTGTCCACCTTTTTTCAACTTTCTATTAAAACGAGGGAAAGTAGATGATGAAGATGAGCCCGTCCCAAACGTGGACTAATTCCTGACTACATCCCAAGGCGATCTGCTAAAATTGCCCAAAATAAAGAGTCTTTCAGCTACGCTAGACCAGGATTGAAATCCTTCAGCTTTATCCCAGAAACTGCTTAACATTTCCCTAAAAATGAGAGTGAATATTTTCATACAAAGTGATCTCGTGGCGATCTGCCAAATTTGCCCAAAATAAAGAGTCTCAAAGCTACGCTACATCAGGATTGAAATCCCTCAGCTTTATCCCAAAAACTGTCCAGCTTTTCTGAACGAAAGTGCCCAAAATAAAAGTCTCGAAGCTACACTAGAAGAGGGTTCAATTTCGTAACATCAATGCCAAAAATTGTCCAAAAATATTCCATAAAAACGAGAGCCAATTTGCTATACAAGCTGAGCCCGTCCCAGGCGTCGACTTAATCTCAAATTTCCTGAAATAAAGAGACTCGAAGCCACTCGAGACCGGGACCTCAATCCTTTTCCTTCATATAAAAGACAGCAAATGTTTCCATACAAAGTGAGCCCCTCCCAAGCGTCGACTTGATCCCGACCAAATCCCCTGGCGATCTGCCGAAATGGCCCAAAATAAAGAGCCTCAAAGCTACGCCAGACGAGAACTTAAGTCCTAAAGCCTTCTCCCAAAAACTGTCCAGCTTTTCTTGATTTTTTTCCCATAAAATGGAAGGCAAGGTGAGCCCGTCCCAAGCGTTGACTGAAACCCGACGATCGCTCGAAATTGCCCAACCTTCTGCTGAGCTAACCGCCCACAATATTCCCCTCAGCCAGCTTAGGCAAAAATGCGAATTGACATTCGACCGTTTGGCTGTTGCTTGGCCGTCGGGATTTTCTTATCTTCTAAGTAAAGAAAATTCACTTACCTTAGCTTCGTTCTGCGGCAGCCAACTTCACTCAATGCACCGTTAATCTCTCTCTCGCTGTCGCTGTCTTTCTCTCGCTCATGTTTATGTTTTGTGTGTTTGGAGCTTGGTTTTGAATTTTGCGTGTGGTGTTTTTGTTTTGTTTGCGTTAAAAACGAATTAATCAATCGACCAGCCATCAGTTAATTGTTGTATAAGAAACTCTGTACGCTGTGAAAAACTGTAAAGAAAAAAAAAAAAAAAAAAAGAAAACAAAAAATATGAAAGGATAAGAAATTTATGATTGATGAGAAAATGTTTCTCGCTTCTCTTCTTCTTCTTGTTCTTGTTCTTGTTCTCTTGTGTTTTTGATTTTCGCCTTACGTCACTTATGCGCCGTTACGTTCGTTACGTTTTGCTGCTACGTTTTTGCCTACCCGACGATAAATCCCAACGACCCAAACGACCACGAACCAATTGACCGACTCGAACCACGAAAACCACAGCAACTTCTGCTGTGCGCAACGCAGAGTCTGTTCACCTGTGATACCCAACAGGGTGGCAACGCCCAGGCCAACGGCAGTTCGCCCACATCGATTCAGGTATGAAGGCGTCAGCGACGCCGCCACGGGGAAATTTATCGTTGTTTTCTTTTACTTTCCGTTCGATTTTTCCGTTTCCTTTAGTAGTCTAACCACCGTCCAGTTAACCCGTCCAAAGTCTTGGCCTTTTATTCCCAGCTTTGATTTTGTGCTTTTCATTTATCGCAGGCCCCAGCCAGCGCGCCCATCATCGACTGCAAATCGAATCCGCCGGCCTACAGCTTCGTCCAGGGCTGGCAGCTGCTGGCCTTGGCCGTCTCGCTCTTTGTGCCCAAGTCGAGTCGGCTGCTTTGGTATCTCAAGCTGCACTTGTCCCGGAATGCGGACACCAAGACGGAGACGGGCAAATACGCGGCCTACTGCGAGCGGGCCCTGGAGAGGACCCTGAAGAACGGCGGCCGCGAGACCAAGCCGTCGCGCATGGAGGTCCTTTCCATCTTGCTCAAGAATCCATATCATCATTCGCTGCCTCATGCCATTCCCGTGCACATGATGAATGCCACATACCAGGTGAGTCGTCCTTGAGATGCTTTAAAATCATTCATTACGTTGTCCCTTTTAGGTGGTGTCCTTTGACGGCTCGACCACCATCGAGGAGTTCCAGACCACGCTGGCCCAAGAGCTGGGCACGCGGGATGCGGCCAATGGCTTCTGTTTGTTCAGCGACGATCCCATCGAAAAGGACCTCGAGCATTACCTCGAGCCTTTGGCCAAGCTGTGCGATGTGATCAGCAAATGGGAAACAGCACTCCGCGAGAAAGGCTCCGGCAAGTTTGAGAACTCACGCGTCATCCAGCTGAGCTACAAAAATCGCCTCTACTGGAAGCACACCATCAAGTGCGAGACGGACAAGGAGCGCCTGCTGCTCTGCTACCAGATCAACGCCCAGATTGTCCAAGGACGCTTTCCGCTCTCCCGCGAGCTCGCCCTGGAGCTGGCCTCGCTCATGTCCCAAATCGATATGGGCGACTACACGCACGAGAAGTCCCGCGACGTGGGCCTCAAAGCGCTCGATAAATTCTATCCCTACCGCTACCGGGATGCCCTCTCGCCGGACCAAATGAAGGACGTCCAGGAGCTGCTCATCTCCAAGTGGATGCTGCTCAAGGGCCGCTCGACCCTCGACTGTGTGCGCATCTATTTGACCTGCTGCCGCAAGTGGCCGTACTTTGGGGCCTGTCTGTTCCAGGCCAAGCCGCGCCACTGCGAGCCGCATGCCGCGGCCTCCAACTCGCCGGTGGCCTGGCTGGCCGTGGCCGAGGATGCCCTCAATGTGCTGGAGCTGTCGACCATGGCGCCGGTGGCCCGGTATCCCTACAGCTCGGTGATGACGTTTGGCGGCTGCCAGGACGATTTCATGCTGGTGGTGAGCCATGACGATGGCTCCTTAGGAGGCAACTGCGAGCAGAAGCTGCTGTTTGCCATGAGCAAGCCGAAAATTCTCGAGATCACGCTGCTCATAGCGGATTACATGAATGCTCTTGGGCACACGGTGCCCGGGACTCCGCAGATGAACTCGCTGACCCGCAACGGCTCGCATCGTTCGCTGCGCACCTCCCAGCGTCCGGGCGGCGGCGGTGGCACCACCACGGCTGGGCCGAGTCTGGGCACTGGCTTCTCGACGAATGCCACCACCACGGCCCACAATACGCTCAATTCGCATGCCACCCACACGCTGAACTCGACGCATTCGCACACGCTCAGCTCGTCGCACCACGCGGGCGGCGGTGGCAGCCACCAGGGCACTCTCAATTCTCTGCAGCATCAGCATCTGGGCCATCACCACCACCAGCACCACTTGCACCAGCACCAGCACCAGCACCAACATCAGCATCAACATCAGCAGCCGCATCCGCATCAGCCGGATATTTTGAAGAGCACGCCCGACCATCAGCGGTTGAAGTGAACCACAACCACAAGCACCCCCACCCCCCATACATATTAGCATATCGGATATTATCTTATTAACTCGACACAAGTATGCTTCGGGTCGGAGGGGCCCTACACGCGCGCACGACTAACTCAATAACTCAACTAATCGAACTTGAATCGTTTTCCTAACTTGTGCGGCCGCCTGCACTTACACACACACATCTATAGATTATATAGAGCCCGATATTTATGAGGAATAGTAATATTTTTTTTTGCTAGCCATAAGATGAAGACTTTTTCGATAGATGTACACGGAATGCATACGCCTCGAAATCGAAATCGAGTTTGTACAAAGCAGCAAATTAGTATGCATCTGTCCGTCTGTCTGTCTGTTTGCCGTCTGTCTGTCCTCTCTGTCTGTGTTTGCTATCTCGATTGGAATCTCAAGTTGTCTCCCTCCATGCGCAAAAACTGCCTTTAGATCAAGAATTAACACTTAGGATTACAACACAATGATGATGATGGAAATATTTTGTAAGCGATTTTTTCATTATCTCGTCGACGAAATCGAAAGAGTTAACCACGTTTTTTTGTTTTTTGCTAAGAACCGTCAGTATATAGACAAACTTGTAGCCCGATTCACAAAGAATTTATATATATATACACACATTCATATATATAAAGATAAAACACATCTAGATTTCGGTTTCGGCCACCCCCTCAACTCCTGTTAGGCACAAGGACATCTAAGCTTGTCTCTTTTTTTAAATATGTAATCCAATTTTTTATAGCTCCGCTCCGACCGATTTCCCTTTGGGAATTCAATTTGCTAACGGTTTATATATGGGGAAAACGTCGAGAGGACGCATAGCCAGAGCTTCTAGACGAGATCGTCTTCTCGTTTTTATAAGG
>JBAMCP010002250.1:0-13851 GCA_037075105.1 Lissocephala sabroskyi | reverse complement strand
TGTATTATGCATTCACCACCAACCCCCCACTGGGATTTGGGGGGGGGATTATTGTGGGAAGAAAGCAATTTGAAACGCCCCCCCCCCCCCCAGACACACACACCGAGCGGCAGCTGCCGCAGCAGCAACCTCCATCGCTGTAAGCTGGGTTAAGTGGAGGACGGGCAAACGTTGCAGCGGTCACGTCATAACAGCAATCGAGTCCTCCATCAGGGGGAGGGAGGATTCCCGTTTGTCCGCCTCGTTACAATCAATCAGTCAATGACTTAAATTGGCAGCCCTCCCGCCGCCCCCGCCACCTGCTTGACTTTCATAAAATATTCAATTTGTCTCAAAACACCAAACGACCAAGAGCTTTAAAGACCCAGCCACCGTGTGGGTTGCATAAGCGTCGAGAAGATGCCCCAAAGGCAACCCAAGTCGTCATAATATCAGCCATCCATAGAGCCCAAATGCAGATGTGCGACATCAAGGGGTCGCTGGCTTTGGGACACTAAAAAGGACATTTTGTAATTTAGCAGCTCCAGCATGCAAACACGAGGGGCGGAGGGCCGGACGGGGGCGCTTGCTGGAAACAAGACAGATGCCCGCGGCCAACAAACAAAATACCTGGCAAGCGGCAAACACACACGCCCCACCCACTCGTCCTTTAAATACCATAAAGGGTATTTAATGCATCGCTGGCGAGGCAGCGTTGGGATTCCCAGAATTGGGTGAGAGATTTCGTGCTGCTCAAATCGACAGCAATCACAAGGAGTCGCTGGTGTTCCTGTCGCTCTGACATGCCAATTAGTAGGCCAAGTCTGCTGCCAGGTGGGCCAAAGAAAAACAAGCGAAAGAAAACTAATAGCAATGGACAGCCGAACAAGGCAACAGCAAAGTCAAAAGCCTAGAGACACAATTCCAGGGCGAGACAAATGTGCCAGCCATTTAGCCTGCCATCCATCATAAGACGAAATGAACAGCAGCAACTGCACGGCAGCGCCAGCAACAACACCAACAATGCGCCGGGTCCATTGTTGCTGGTGTATTGATGCTGCTGTCCTCCCCTCCAGCCCTCATTTTTTACACTTCTCGCACATTTTACTTATAATTTTCCAGCTCAAGTGTTTAATTGCACAACACAAGCAGCAGCAGCAACAGCAACGGCAGCGACGGCAGCAACAACGGCAGCCACGTGAGGCACCTCAAGGCGCCAAATTGCTGCACAAATGCAATGCCCGTTAGTGCACTTCAGCGTAATTGTGAGCGGACGGTTGTTGCTGCTGTCGTCGGAGTGTTAGTTGCTCAGCTTGTTGGCCGACTTATTGAGTTCCCTGTCTGGACTTAAGGCAAAAGAAGCTTGTTAACTTCAATCGAGTGAGAGTCCAAGCCTCGTCAAAGGGGTTCCTTTGGGCTCCTTTAATTTGCTTTGTAAAATCTCCACAAGTTGGTTAAAGAACGAATTTGTCTTTCTTCGTTAAGCTGCCCAAGGTTAGTTGGCGTTTGAGGTTTGAATTTACAGTTTTAAAAAACTGCCAGAAATGGGAGCTTCTATCCCTGAAACTATCAGGGATAGTGAGGGGTTCATTTGTGGCCAAGTTGTGATCTTTCGAGCTCCGTGGGTCTGTGAAAAGTTTGTCAGCCTCTGAGACTCAAAGTTCCAACTACATAAGACGGCCTGTGGTTGCTTTGAACCCGAGGAATCAATCGAATTAATCTCTAGAGCTTCCTAGAGCTATCAGAGGTTCAATGGCGTTTGAGGCTTTCATATTCAGCCTCCTAAGGCCTTTACAGAATTCTTGGATTGTTAGAACTTTCAAAAACTGCCAGAGGTTCCTTTGAAACTGAGATTTAAATTACAAACTTCATTAATTCCTCAAAAGTTAGTTAAAAGACAAGTTTTGATCCCTAGAACTTTGACAAGCTGCCAGAGGCTTCATTGATTTTCTATCCGGTCTTTGTAAATTTGTCAGAGAGTTTTCTGATCTCAAGAATTGCTTAAGCCAAAGCTGGAGCTTAATTTTTTGAATATGAACAGAGATTTTTAAGGCATGGGAATATAAATTTCACGATCAAAGACAGAAAACCAAATTCGCTTGGTTCGAAAAACCCAAAAAACCTCTTTTAAAAATTCGAGACTAATTCAAGTTATTCTATTTTCCCAGCCTGATGACGTACATGAGTCTATTGGAATGGCATTGGAGCAGCAGCGTGCCGACAACCGGGGAACCAGCCACGCCCACAGAAACCGACAACGAAACAACAACAGCAACAACTTTCCTGCCGCCCCTGCCAACACCAACAATCCACACAGTCCACCGAATGCCCAACATAACCAGCGAATTCAAGGCCAGTCGAATCTACGAGTCCTTCCGATCGACCAGACAAAACCGCCAGCCCACCACCTTCAGCCCGCCCATTTCCCTGAGCCCACGCAGCCGATCCAAGCGGTACGAGAATTCCACCGCCGGCAGCAACCTGGACCGCCTCACCCGACCCCGCACAGCCTCCGCGGACATGCTCAGCCGGAATATATCGATAATCCTGGAGAATCTACTCAAGCGCTACGAGCAATCCCAGCTGCCCACCCACGGCCAAGGGCTGCCGACTGTGGTGCGCACCAACATTCTCATAAGGAGCATGGGACCCGTTTCCGAGCTGGACATGGACTACTCGATGGACTGCTACTTCCGGCAGTACTGGCGGGACAAGCGGCTGAGCTTCAAGGGGCCGATCAAGTCGCTGTCGCTGAGCATCAAGATGCTGGACAAGATCTGGCGGCCGGACACGTATTTCTATAATGGAAAACACTCGCACATCCACACCATCACGGTGCCCAACAAGCTACTCCGGCTCGATCAGGATGGCGGGATTCTATACTCAATGAGGTGAGAAGGGGAACGAAATAGGAGCTAGAAAGGGAAGTAGGAAAAGAATCTCCGATTCTAAGTATCAATCTTCTAAAGAATTTAGTGGAGGCAAAGAGAAAACACCAACGAAATTCCTGAACCAAATTTAGCTGTTCCTCAAGAGCTTTTGGGCATTAGATTTTTTATCTGGCAATCCTTAAATGTGTAGGAGACCCAATCTACGGACAGAAAGAGCATTGCTTTGAGGATCTTCCAAGCTTTTTTTATACAAATTGTTTAGGAAACTCAGATCTTCAGGAGGTTCAGTGCTTATTGAGGTTTAGTGCTTGAGGAGGTTTAAAACTTGAGGAGTTTCAATGCTGGGGAAGGTTCAGAACTTGAGGAGGTTCCGTGCGTAAAGAGGTTCAGGACTTGAGAAGGTTCAGTGCTTGAAGAGGTTCAGTGATTAAAAAGGTTCAGTGCTTGAGGAGGCTCAGATCTTCAGGAGGTTCAGTGTTTGAGGATGTTCAGTGCTTGAGGAGGTTCAGTGCTTTAAGAGGCTCAGTGCTTGAGGAGGTTCAGTGCCGTAGGAGGTTCAGAGCTTAAAGAGGTTCAGTGTATAAAAATCGTTCCGACTTGTGGCCACTAAATTTTCTTAAATATTCTCCCCATCTCTTCCTCTTACTGCCCACTCCCTCTTTCCTCCTTCTCTCTTCAGATTAACCATAAAAGCCACCTGTCCCATGGAACTGAAAAACTTCCCCATGGACCGGCAATCCTGTCCCCTGATCATCGGCAGTTGTAAGTCGAAAACTTTAACCCTTTTGAAATTCGTTGCGTAATCCTCTTGATCCCCTTTAGATGGCTATACGAACCGTCAGCTGGTGTATGAATGGAAGAACCACGACGATGCCGTGTCCTTTGTGCCCGGCATGACACTCAATCAGTTCGATTTGATCAGCATGATGCATCGGAACTTCACTTTCACCCGCCGTGAGGGCGACTTTTCAGTCCTCCACGTGGCCTTCAATTTAAAGCGCCACACGGGCTATTTTCTCATCCAGGTGAGCCTAAAGAATCCTTCGAAAGCCACATTATTTTTTCCTTTTTTTAGGTCTATGTGCCGTGCATTTTGATTGTGGTGCTGTCCTGGGTGTCGTTCTGGATCCACCGCGAGGCCACCAGCGATCGCGTGGGACTTTGCGTCACAGCCGTCCTGACCCTGTCCACCATCAGCCTGGATTCCCGCACAGATTTGCCCAAAGTCAAGTACGCTACGGCCCTGGACTGGTTCCTGCTCATGAGTTTCCTCTACTGCATTGCCACGCTGCTGGAATTCGCTGGGGTTCATTACTTCACCAAGCTGGGCAGCGGCGAGATTCCCCGCGAGGACGAATGGGAGGACATGGCCGCGGCCACAGCAGTCGGCAGCGAGGACCTGGCCGATGTCACCGAGCAGCCAGCCGACGACGACGAAGACGACGACGGCGACTACGACGACGACGATGATGATTTGGAGGCCGAGGCCACCGCCGAATCGGAGCGGGAGATCTGCACCTGCAGCGAGGCAGCTGCCTCCCGCAGCTGCGAGGTGCCACTGCCGCCGACTCTGGGCAGCAGCAGCAGCAGTTTTCGCAAAAGGAATGCCTTCATCTGTCCCATTTACACGGTCAGTCGGTTGACGGGGGGGGGGGGCAATGACAAATTTCACTTCTCAAGATTAAAAGTGACCGGGAACCCTTGTTCAATTTACAGGACCCAACGCACATATTTCCGGCCACGCCGGCCCCGGCGCCCTCGTCGCATGCCTCGACCATGGAAAGAACCACTCAGACCGAACCGCCCACCGTGTCCCGGGCCCGGCAAATGTGGCTCTGCCTCAAGGGCGACGACAAATTCCGCAAGCAACGGGAACGCGATGCCGCCGCCGAGCAGAGTGGCCACGGACGTGGCCGCAATTACGTGAACAGCGTTTCCCTCATCGACAGGGTTGCCCGCATAGCTTTTCCCATGTCATTCGCCCTCTTCAATTTGCTCTACTGGCTGGCCTATGGCATGTACAAGAAGGAGTTCTCCTGGTCGACCATCAAGGCCTAAAAGCCGCCAACTTAGATGTGCGTTGTTTGTTGTTTTTGTAGTCCAAAGTTCACGTAGATCTGCCATGTACAAATTTTTGCATTTAAGTGGCCCGCGCTGAGAGCATCGTAGGCTTTCTCGCAAGTCACTAGCATTCAATAACAATAAAACCAGTCAACGGCTTCTAAACTAGAAATATTTTCCGCATACGCCTACGCCCCTGAATTCCTAATCAATGAGGGGAAAGAGCAACCCAGCGAATTTGGCTTTCTCGTTTATACTATATTTTTTCTAAGGGTCCTTAGCTGGCATTTAAATGCTAAGCGGAGAATCGGTTTATTCATTTAATCAACTCTGTGGAAGTTCTTTAAATTTGACGACGAAGACGGAAAGACTTTCAGGGCGGAAAGAAATAATTTGTCAGTCTAAAAAAATCCCAAGCAGAAGGAGAGGGAACTTAGCTATCTTGATTAGTCCTTGTGATGAATTTTTTTAACTATCAATCTATTAATTCAATCATGAAACAAGGGAAACAAAACAGCCACCGCAAATCGCAGTGAGCTAACGTGATTTGGTAGAAAATGGATTTGGAATAATGGAAATGGAGCTCTGTGAACTGAATAAGCTTGGATTTTTTCCAGTTAACGAATCTGGCCAATCTTCAATATGCTCCAAGAAGAATCTTTACTAAATTTATCAGTCCTTGTCATGAACTTTTTCGAAGTCAATTAAAAAACTTAAATATTAAAGAATGGAACGGGATTTAGTGAAAACGAAACTACGGAACTGAAAGATATCTGCGAGTTGAACCATAAATACGTTTGGGTTTAATTCCTTAAGCTCCAAAAAGAAACTTTACTAAATTTATTAGTCCTTGTGATAAATTTCTTGAACTTTCAAGCAAATAACTTAAATATGAAACAGTGGAAAAAAAGGGCCACCGCGAGTCGCACTGGACTAAAGGTACTTCGGTACGAAGTGGATTTGGAATAATGAAAACGAATCTATGGAACTTAAAGATATCTGCGAATTAAATCTTTAATAAGCTTGAGTTCATTTCAGTTAATGAATCTTGCTAATATTTCTTAAGCTTCCCAAGAAGAAATTTAACTAAATCTATCAGTCTTTGTGATGAATTTATTGAACTTTCAACCAAAAACCTTAAGCATGAAAGAATAGAACGGGATTTGCTTTGAATTGGATTTGGAATAATGAAAACGGAACTATGAAACTCAAAGATATCTGCGCAACTCAAATCTTAAATAAGTTTGGGTTTAATTCAGCTACCGAATCTTGCTAATCTTCCTTTACTCCCAATCAACAAGAAACCCAAACGTTTCCCCAAACACCTTGAAAGTAAATCAGTTAGGAAAGATAAAGGTCTTTATCAGTTTTCCCTGCAGCTTTAAATGTAACCATAAAATAGTTTAAGAGCCTTTAAGTTGCCTCCTTAGTCTCCTTTCCTTAACCCCTACCGCTTTAACCTGAGCGTCTCTAATGGAAAGAATCAAACGGTAAGCAGAATTCCCCTTTCATTTTGTTATGAGAAAATATTAACAAGACGGCGAGAAGAGCAAACAACAAAAGCCAACAAACTTAACAAGCAGCGAGGACCGCAAGCCACCTCGTCTTTGATATTCAATTGAATCTAACAACTCGAAAGATTTGTAGGCAAACAAGAAGTCCCCTTAACCCTCTGCTTCTTCTATTCTTATTACTTGCAAAATTATTTGTGATTACTGGTCTAATATTTGAGTCTGGCAGGCTGTCTGTTTATTTGTAGGGACAGAAGGCGCTGTCAGCTGATTGCTGGCAAATATTTGGCCAAGTTGGTGGCCAAAACGGTGGCGATAAACGGCCAGCCCAGCGCTCAGCTGGGGGTGACATCAGTCAGCCTTTCTCGTCCTTTGATAAGCGCATTTACTTTCACTTTCGTCTCACCAGCAGCTCTCCGCCGCCAGATGGCGCTGTCAGTCACAACGACAACCCTAAAAGAACAGCAGCCCAAATGCAATCTCTCAATGAATGAAAATGCTTGGCACGTGCGAGTGGCGAGCGCAGACGCGCCCGAGCGGAGCCGAGAGCACGACGGCGAGCGCCGAGGCAGCCTCCCGTTAAGTGTAACGGTAAAACGAGCATTCATCATTCGTTAGGTAGACACGGAGGCCGACGCTCCACACACACGCGAGCCGAGTGAGCGACACAAAGGACACTAAAAATTATAAGCAGAATAAGGAGAAGCGCACGCCAAACAAGTAAATAAGAAAATCCGAAAGGAAGCAGAAGAGAAAGTAAATTTTAAGCGGGTGAAAATTAAATCCTTGCGGATGCGCCTGTGTTTTTTTTAATGGTGCCAGTTGTTATTTTTACCGTTAGATTGGCGACAGCAGGCCATTTTGTCTAAATGATTTTCGTGCGTTGGCCATTTTATTTTCTGTTTCGTGCTCGGCTTTTTGCCCGTTCGTTTTCCTTTTCAATTTCCACCTCCAGTGCAGCTGTTGGTGTGCGTGTGTGCGTGTGTGAAACAAAAGTGAAATACGTGACGAATGTGGGCCAAGCCAAACGGCACGACATGTGGGCCATGCAGCGCCGAGACTGATTGACTAACCGACCGTCCATCCGTCCGTCCGACAGACTCACAGGCCGTGACTTGATGAGTTGCTGATGACTGTTGTCTCGAGGCACAGGCAACAAAAAAAGAAATAAGGAAATTGACTGACGACCGAAATCACAAATAACCAGTTTTCTCCCCCAGCCAACCAACCGACTGGGCCATAAGGCAGTTGAGTAAACAAACAGAAGCCGAGCGAAAGGACAGCAATTAGCAATTTGTCCGGCTGCATAAAATCAATGGCAGATGAGAAGTGACCCCAAAAAAGAAAACGCAAAAAACCCAAAATGCCTCACAGCCAGGAAAATAGATTCATAGAAAAATTTGCTTTTTTTTTGCATATTTTGGCTGAAATGGGTCACACACGCCTCCCCCCCCTGCCCCCTCCGCTGGCTGGCTCTCTAGGTCGGTGGGCCTGCCATTGGAAATCGGTTCGTTGTGGCCGCTGCGTCTTTTGGTTGCCCACTTTGAGGAGCAGCACTTGAAATGCATTCGATTATGTATTCATACCTCACACACACACACACAATCGCACACACGTGCGGGGGGGTGGGGGTGTCCTTAAAAGCATCAGCAGCCGGAACAGCGTGCAAAAAATTATCATATTTCAACGCTTTGGCTTTCATTAGGACGCCTCTCCGGCGCAACAACAAAAAAAGACATTTCCTTTAACGTGGGGGGTTGGGGTTGGGGGTGGGGGGAAGGACTGCAATGCAAACAACGACCCAAAGTTTTTCAAGGCGAAATTGCGTGCCGCCGTCGTCGCCGACGCGATAACAACAGAAAGCGCCCAGGGAAGCCGGGCAGGGGGGCAATGCAACGGAAGTTGCCGACGACAGCACCACTAAAATGCCACTGGGTGGGCACACACATGTGTGTGTGGGTGTGTGTGTGTGTGGGTGTGTGGGACCCTCTAGCAAATTAACGACATTAGAAAAGCTGCGCCGGAACTGAGATTCTTCCCTTCACATTTGCACAGCGACGTCGTCGTCATTATCATCATTGGTGAAAGCAACGGTATTGAGAGCGTCGTTTCTAACTGTAAAAATGTTGCGCACTCTTATTGGCCAATTTTGGCGTCCTAGAAACTGACAAATGTTCAATGAATGGGGCGGCCGGAGGGGGTTGGCAATTAAACTCTTGAAACGAAGGTTTCATCTGCCGTACCCCCAAAAAAGACTGGCTGAGAATAAAAGCCAGCAAATGAGATCGGCAACCAGGGTTGCCAAAGTGATGTAATTGTCAGGATTCTTTAAAAGTACAACAATTAAATAAAATACTCGTATACCTTCCAAGGTTCCTTATAAATGCCCCATTCAGAATTCCCTACAGCTATTAAAGAGGGGAAAGTAATTGCTCTATTGTTCGGCTCCCCTTGTCTTTTTATAACCACTGAATTTATAACGAGGCGGGACTTCAGCCACATTAGAGGATTTAAAGAAAAGGAATTTGGGTTTGCCGATCTCCCGCATTGCCGGATTTTTAACAACTGTTCATCTGTCCAAGTGCTCAAATCTGTCATCCAATTTATCTGGGTATTTTGCCAATTCTTCTATTAAAAATCTAATGATAAAATATATCCACTTCATAATTATAAATATATCACTATAAATCTAAAGAAGTTTGGTTTTTGGAAGCCTCATAAAGAAATCTAAGCCTGTTTTAAAGACCTTTTGGGAAATCTTGTGACACTTTTTTTGTACCGAAAGTTAGGGAAGCTTATAAGCTTCGAATTGCTTAAAAGCGAAATTCTTCCATCAAAATACTAAAATATTCAAGGAATGGGATCTTTATTAAGACTTTATATCTTTTGATTCTTTAAACTTTAAGAAGATTTTCATCAATCCATTCACGTAAATTTGTTTCATTTTCTTTTACTTGCTCTTCCTCAAATCCTAAATAAAAAGTTCCCAAGGGATTTCCTCTTTCCATTATGAACAATATTAGGATATTTTCTTTAAATTATATACAATTTTTAAGGTTCTTTAAGCTCTTTAAGAAATGTATTATAGGATCTATTCAAAGCGTTTGACGGTTCTAAAATCGCTCAGCAATTCCCATAAGCAAATATCCGAAAAACAGTAGTGAATTTAATTTCTTTCTCTTAGAAATTACAAGTTCCTTAAGTAAGCCCACAAAATGTGTCTGTGTGTGCGTGTGTGTGTGTGGGACACATTCAGAACATCCAAGAATTGCACTTTCTCTGGCATTCAAATGCAAATCGTTGTTTTTTTTAGGATTCGCCTGGCCGTGTCCCTTTCGAAAGACGACGTACCGCGGTCAACAATTGGCAGAAGTAGGAAAAGAAAAAGAAGAGGACCAAGAGGACGAACGCCTGAAGAACAAGAACAATGGAGAGGCGTTGAAAAGTTCACCAGAGACCGCCCCCCATTTTGAGGTGTCCTTCCCGTCTGCCGCCCAATGAAAAACAAAAGAACAAGCTGAACCGACCGTCGCCCGACTGCCCGACTGCCCGACTGCCCGATCGGCCACAAAAATGCCCAGCCTGGGATGGATGACCATCAATTACATGGTCCTGGCACTTTTCGTGCTCGGCTCTCGATTGCCACAAGTGCGGTAAGTCCCCACAACCGAGAAAGGATCTTTAACAATCTCTCTCTCCCCCCCTCAGCTGTAGGCGAAAAGAAATGCTAGCCGGTCGATTGGAGAACGTAACGCAGACGATCTCGAAGATCCTCCAGGGCTATGACATACGGCTGAGGCCGAACTTCGGAGGCGAACCGCTGCACGTGGGCATGGATTTGACGATAGCCAGCTTCGATGCTATATCCGAAGTGAATATGGTAACCCAACCCAGCATATATATAAAAAACTAGTTGGTAATTTAAATGATCCTCAACAGGACTACACAATAACAATGTACTTGAACCAATATTGGCGGGACGAGCGCCTGGCATTCAACGTGTACGGGCCGTACTACGATGCCGATGCGGACGACGATGGGGTCAACGATGTGCTGACTCTGTCCGGAGACTTTGCTGAAAAAATCTGGGTGCCCGACACGTTCTTCGCCAACGATAAGAACAGGTGACAATGAAACCTAAACCATCAAAATTATATATACAAATTTGAAGTATTATATGATCTTTGGGTTAGTTTCCTACACGATGTCACCGAACGCAATAAGCTGGTGCGTTTGGGGGGCGATGGAGCTGTTACCTATGGCATGAGATTTACTACCACCTTGGCCTGCATGATGGATTTGCATTACTATCCGCTCGACTCACAAAACTGCACCGTAGAAATTGAAAGTTGTAAGTTACCCAATCCCAACCCTCCTAACAGTTTAAAGACCGTAAATTTCCATCCATCCAGATGGCTATACAGTCAGCGATGTGGTGATGTATTGGAAGCCCACACCGGTGCGTGGTGTCGAGGACGCCGAACTGCCACAATTCACGATCATCGGCTACGAGACGAACGATCGCAAGGAGCGTCTAGCCACTGGCGTCTATCAGAGGCTGTCGTTGTCCTTTAAGCTGCAACGAAACATTGGCTACTTCGTCTTTCAGACCTATTTGCCCAGCATTCTGATTGTAATGCTGTCGTGGGTCTCGTTTTGGATAAACCACGAGGCGACCAGTGCCCGGGTGGCCTTGGGAATTACCACTGTACTCACAATGACCACGATCAGTACTGGGGTACGAAGTTCCCTGCCCCGTATATCCTATGTGAAGGCCATCGATATCTATTTGGTTATGTGTTTTGTATTCGTATTCGCTGCTCTATTGGAATACGCAGCCGTCAACTACACATACTGGGGCAAAAGGGCCAAAAAGAAGATCAAAAAGCTAAAGGACTGTGATCGACGCAAGTTAGGTAAGATCCACGAAATTTGCACACACAGAAGAGAGAGAGAATGAGAGAGAGAGAGAGGGAAAACTAGAGAGAGAAAAAAAGAGAGAGAGAGAGAGAAAGCTTCTTTAGCTAGAGCTTCTTTTTAGAGAGGGAGAGTGAGAGACTTTTTCATGATCAAAAAGATCAGTGGTCAGAAGAGAGAGAAAGCTAGAGAGAGAGAGAGAGAGAAAGCTAGAGAGAGAGACAGAAAAAAAGCTAGAGAGAAAGAGAGAGAGATACAAAGAAAGCTAGAGAGAGATAGAGGGAAAGAGAGTGAGAGAGAGAGACTTTCTCATGCTCAAAAAGATCAGTAGTCAGTAGAGAGAAAGAGAGAGAGAGAGAGAGAGGGAAAGCTATAAAGAGAGAGTGAGAGTGAAAAAGGGAGAGAGAGAGAGAGAGAGAGAAAGCAATAGAGAGAGAGGGAAAGCTAAAGAGTGAGAGACTTTCTCATAATCAAAAGATCAGTAGCCATTCAAAGAACTTAAGAAGCAGTGAAAAGAGAACCATTTAAAAATATAGGAATCTATTCAGACATTGAGGTAGTTCAGTATGACATAGATAATTCTGGATATCAAATAACATAGATGGATATAAAATATTTGCCATATTTAAGATGATCTTTAGAATTGGAACAATAAAAGCTTCCAACAAAACCCCAAAAGATTCGCCAGCAAAGAAAGAAAGACGAAGGTTTAGAATCCTAGATTTTCTCTATAGATTTTAAATATTTCAGCCGATCTCTAAGAATTCCACAAAGCTAGGCAACCGAGAAAATCCTAAGCCAGCTGATCTCAGCCGATCTTAGCCCCTTCAACTTATAGGTTCCCAGATTCTTCTCATACCCCAAGATCTGCTTTATAACCAAAGACTTTCATTAAAATCTGAGGTACCAAGCTAAGTCCAAGCAGGATAATGATTTATGAAGCCCCTTGAATCGTCTAAGAATTCCACAATTCTAATCATCTAATTAAATTCCTTAACCAGCTGATCTCAACGGATCTCAGCCCATTGGGCTTATGGAGAATCTAGAAATCTTATATTACCTCCAGATTCGCTTTATTTCCAAAGACTTTCATTTTAATCGGAGCTACCAAGCTAAGATACGAAAGATACTGATTGATATGATCCGATTTAAAGATCCGTAAATCCCTACAGAGTTCATGAATATATTTCTTGATCATCTTGCAGGCAAAAGTGAAAAATCCGAAACGTGTTCAACCACAGAAGACATCATTGAGCTGCAGGATGTGCGCATGAGTCCTATACCTTCGCTCCGTAAAGGTAACTACAATGCGACCCTGGGCTCCATCGGCACCGAGACCATGGACTTGGCCAAGTTTCCGCCAAGTTTTCGTATCACCCGCAACTACGGCACTGGCCGTAGTCAGCTCCGCCATCGCGGCCAACGGGGTAAGGATCCCAAAAAAAAAACTCCTAAGATTTCTTAAATAATTTTTTGGATATTTTAGGGGCCACAGGACGGCCGCGCATGTTGCATGCGTTGAAGAAAGGAGCCTCGGCGATTAAGGCCACCATACCGAAGATCAAGGATGTCAATATCATCGATAAATATTCACGAATGATTTTCCCCATCAGCTTCTTTGCGTTCAATCTGGGCTACTGGCTCTTCTATATTCTGGAATGATAGCGGCTGCCCACGCTACACGCCATTGCCCCATAGTGTGTAGTTTGAGATCCTGCCCCGCCCCCCGACCACGCCCCTAGACCCGCCTGCAGCAGCGTTCAAACGTTGACCAATTTTGAAATCGCATTAAAAACAATTCACAAAAAAGAAAAACCCAAAGCTCATTTTGAAAAAAGGATAATGAGATCCTCGTAATTGTAAGAACGAATTAAATTCCGGACTAGGAAACACCAAAAAATCCCTCCTCATAAAGAGCCAAATTAAGGAAGCCATTGAGAGAATTTAAAATAGGAAAGGCATATCGGTTTTTAAGCCCAATTGGTCCGGATCTCTAATCCCCTCCGACGTTGTTAGGCGATTATAAGAAACAGCGAGTGTACCTTGAAAAATGAAATTCAATTCACCAAAACCAAAAAAAAAGCATAAAAAGTATACCTA
Source organism: Lissocephala sabroskyi (assembly GCA_037075105.1). NCBI lineage: Eukaryota > Metazoa > Arthropoda > Insecta > Diptera > Drosophilidae > Lissocephala > Lissocephala sabroskyi. The sequence goes on along the minus strand of JBAMCP010002250.1, from coordinate 392 downwards.
ATTTATAATGTCGATAGGTCCCCTTAATTGATCGTATGCTACATAGAAGTTACACATATAGGAATATTATAAAGATCCCAAGATCCTCTAAAAAAAAACATTAAAAACCACAAAAAAAATATATATTAAAGATTTTTTTTTTTTTTGTTGAAAATGTCCGAATTTCGTAACTTAATAAAACGCAAAATGCCAAAACTGTGAACATGACAAGTGTGCGAATTTATAAAGAACCAAACAGAAAGGGACAAAAAAGGCAGCCTGGCAACCCTGCACAAATGCAGCCGACGCGTCCCCAGCGGCAAAGAAACAAAGGGGAAAGAAGAAGAAACAAATAAATTCACTTACCGTTTGCACGTCTGCCGCCGGCTGCTTTGGTTCTCACGGAGGTCGAT
>JBAMCP010002249.1:0-13854 GCA_037075105.1 Lissocephala sabroskyi | reverse complement strand
ATTGGGCCAGCAGACTTTTAAATTATGGATTATTGCGCATCATCGAAATTAACTCGTTAGTTTAATTTACCGACTGGCAACAGCTGAGCCAGCAACGAAATCAAGAGGTTGTGAGGAACGAGAGAAAGAGGAATAGAAACAGAGAAAGTGGGTGAGAGTTTTTTGTTCATCGGCTGCTTGAAGAGGAATCATTGACTGTACTCCTTTCAAAATCTTCAGTTGGTGAAATCTCGCTGTCTGTTGGTTGAAGACAACTCGCTGTTTGTTGGTTGAAGAGAACTCACTGCTCGTTGGTTGAAAAGAACTTGCTATTTTGTTAATTGAAAGAGGCAAGAAGAGAAAGTGGAAGGCAGAAACGAAACCCGCTGATCGTGGGCTGTTGGCCGGAAGTCGCAGGCTCTGCTCGTTCTTAGGGGCCTTTTCCTTCCTTGCTTATCGCCAAAGCGTTTTTTCGATTGTCCATTGCCAGCGAGTTGACTCTGCTCTAATAAAACTTCTTGCTAGTCCAATTTCTTGAGTTTTTAAAGGGCGACTGCTCGTTTTTTGGTCATCTCTGAGCCTCACTGTATTCCAGTCATCTACCAGCTGTCGGTTTCTGTTCTTCGGGAACTCCAGACTGTCTAGAAATCGCCAAAGACCAAGGAACACTCTTACTTCGACCCTAAATTAAAGTATTTCTCCTAGCCTTATCCTCCCATTCGACGGAGTTCATGCGAAGCCCTGTTTAAAATTGATTTTCAAACGAGTCACGAAAAGAAACCCGAGCGATGCAAATTTCCACAAGCAATTGAACGAAGGCTCCAAAAAAAAAGAAAACGGTAGGCAAAGCCGTTGGAAGGTTTGGCTCACTGCGTTTGGCATTTGCAGTCGGCCCTTTGGACAAGTAAAATGCCAGTCAGCTCTGGTCTGCCTCTGCCGGCTTTCAGGCCCGCGCATTGCTTTGTATTCAACTAACCGATAGAATGCAGCTGCCTGGTCCGTCTGCCCATCTGTCCACCTGACGGCCAAAACGACTTGGAGTTTTCATGTAATCACTACAACCACACAAACGAACCGTCCGGTGCGCTGTTGTTGTTTTATGTAAACAGCCAAAAGCTTCCTGCTGCAAAACACAACCAACAACCAGCTGACGGATGCTCCAGAATCCCGCCAACCCGTTATCCCTGCCCGCGGCCTAGACCAGCGCCAGCGCCACACGCACCTGTATATTTATGGTCGTTAAAAAGGGATAAGGGAGCTAGCCGGGGCGGACCGCCGCCCAGCTAAGCAGTTGGCCGGGCGGGTGTTGTCCTGGCGACGCAAAAAGGAAGCTCAGCGTCCATTGGCTGGCAGCCCGGGAGAGAGAGGAATTTATGGCGCTTGGAATCAGTTCGAAACTACTTAAAATACCTTTTGGCATTTTGCAGTTGAAATATGGAAGCCCGACTCTCTCGCCGGAGTACACTGCGCTGCCCGGCAAAGTATGCAACGCTTGCAATGCATTCGAGTTGTCTGCCATCCAAAACAGCGGGCCAGCGGCAGGCAGGACGGGAGGCTTCCTTTGGGAGCTCAGTGTGTGGCTAGCCGCCCTTTTGAATTTGCCGCATGTTTCAGTATTTCCCAAATGGCATTCTTTTTATTATACGACGCGTTGGCGGCGGGCAGGACGCAGGGCAAACGGAAAGCTCATATGCTCGTCCTGTCGTTGGTTTCTATGTGTTTGACTAAGTGCATCGCTGGCTGGCTGGCAAGTCCACTGGCTGACATTGAGCGGGGATTATGACTGGCACGCAGGCACTCACGAGCAGGTGGAGATTTATTAAAGTTCGCTAGTTTCAGGGTCCTGGCTCGTTAAAGCGATGATAAATGCCAGAAAGATCTTCAAGATGAAGGCCAAAGCAACCCCCATTAAGCTTTCCTATATGGCAGGTCCGTAGTGCATTTAAAATTCCATTAGAAAGGAGCTTAAGCTGCCCGTCCTGCGTTTATTACCCTTTGGTGAATAGTTCTCTTTTACCTTCTCCCCCATAAAAACTTTCCACTTAAGTTTGGACTTTTTCTAACCCCAATTTCTCTGTCTTACGGGTGAACGATGAATTAATGAAGTAACCCAAATAAACCTGCGAATAAACTCAAACTGGCCAATCGGTTTACGAGAGTTTCCCATTCCCCAGGCAAAAAATCACAAAAGCGAAAAGTTTTAGGAAAACTCATAAAACGTAAGAACAACACACGCACACTCGCACACTCGAGTCCTGTCCAGGTAGTGGCAGTAAATTTAAAGAAGATCCTGTGCCCGGTGAGGGAAATTAACGCACCGAAAATGCCCCAGCCCAGGCCTAAGCAAGGACACGGACATGTTTGCATGCATAAATAGGCCGCCCACACACGCACAACCGCAACACCACCAGGACCACAACAAGGACGGGGAGGCCAACAAGTTATGGTTATTAATTCGGCCTGGCCAACGGGTGTGGGCATTCACAGGACTCGTTGGGCCCTTGGCGGAAAACACCTCTGATTTATGCACGCCAGCATTGCGTGTGTGTGGGTGGCAGTGGCCATATTTCAACTGCCAACACTTCCAGCCACATCCGGGTAACAGGCATTTTACTCACCGTCAGGTTGTTGTCGGCCAGATCCAAATGCTTGAGGGAGATCAGTCCTTCGAAGGCTCCCAGGTCCAGCTCGGACATGACATTGCCCCGCACGCTGAGCGCCAGCAGCTCCTTGAGTCCTTCGAAACTGTCGTTCCTCACGAACTCAATCAGATTGTCGGACATATCGAGGCTCTTGAGGGCGTGCAAATGCCACAGGTTGCTGGCTGGGACATCCAGCAGGCGATTGTTGCGGAACACCAGCACCTCCAAGGACATCATGCCCTTGAAGCAGTTGTCCTCCATGCTCACTATGTTGTTGTTGGTCAGGTCCAGCTCGACCAGGGAGGCCAGGTCGCCCAAGGCCGTGTGGTGGACAGTCTCGATGCGGTTGTAGCTCAAGTCCAGCAGGACCAGGTTGCTGAGGCCCTTGAAGGCGTGTTTGTGCAAGGCGCTCACCAGGTTCCTGCTGAGGTTGAGGGTCTTCAATTCGGTTTGGTACTCGAAGTTCTTCGATCCCAAAGTCTCGATGGTGTTCTGCGAGAGATCCAAGATCTCCAGTTTCATGTAGAACGGCAGCGTGAACTCCAGGTTGCGTATGCGGTTCTGGGTGAGGTTGATGTATTTCGTCTCGGGATTCAGCTGGATGGGCACATCCTCCAGGGCGGCGTCCACGCAAAGCGCACGGCTGTTGGCATCGCCGCCCAGGCATTGGCACTTTGAAGGGCAAAAGGCGTTCGCTGTGCTCGCCAGGCTCGCGAGCATCAGCCCCAGTAGCTGGGCCGCCAGCACATATCCTGGCGTCCGCCAGGGACTTCTCGTGTGTCTGTGTGTGGTCGTCCTTCCTGTGTGCGCCATGGTGATTGTTTGTTGTCCTTTTCTCTCTTCTAGCTTGACTAATTTAAGGCTGCTTCTCTCCAGCTGCTAGTTGGCTAAATATCCTTTTACCAATTCCTATCCATGGCAGAGTTTTGGCTAAGTAACTGCAAGTAGAGAGAACGGTTTAAAGAAATTAGTCAAATTAGGATGATGAAATGTAAGGAATTCTTAGATTTTTGATTGAGGAACCGAAGAGCGAGCATGGCCCCTGCCAGGGCGGAGGTGATCGGGCGGGCCTAACAGAAACCGATAGAGAAGATTCGGAGAGAGCAGTCTGCAGCCCTGGCTTTGTTTATTTCTGCGTAAAAGTGCTTAACTTTCAGGCGAAGCCTTCTCTCTTTGACGGTCGGCAGGGTTGCCCCTCTCCCCGCTTGGATTGTGAAGTTTACTTAACATTTTTGGAATTTGTGTGTCACGAGTGGGGGAGGCCTGTCCGATGGCCGTTTCCTTTTGTGGGCCTCAATAATATTTATAAAGTTGGCAGTTGTTTAAGCCTATTAGTTGAGAACTTTAATACTTTGACTGCGCGACTGCAGGTAGTCGGGGGCAGGAATTGAAACAACTTTCAACTGGCGTTGTTGCTGTTGTTGTTGTTGGCTGTTGAATGCAATTCCTGGCCCGCCCTTTGCCAGGACGAAGCACTATCAAAATATTTGCCACAATGAAATCATATTTGTATGGAGGGAGTGGGCGGGGCACTCGAAAGAACCGTTCGTTCTCAAAGACCTCAACGAACACTTGGCAAAGGCAAAGTTCGCCCGCTTGGGTGGGGGTGTTGGCCAGGTCGAGAGGCTGGCGTGCGAAAGTTTATTAAAAACTTTGTATGTTTTTTACTTTTTCGCCAACAATCTCGCACACACACTCGTGCGGGGGGCGGGGGTGCATGCGCCACAAACAAACACTCGCCTACAAAAAACCGAGTCGCCGGAAAGGTGAAAAGGCAAAGCGGAGGGCCGCCCAGCAAAAATTTGCCATGTGAAACTTAATAATTCACACGGGAGTAAATTTTTCACAATTTTCGCTTTCTTTTTGGCCAGCGCCATAGAAAAAGGCAGTCCGCCGCCCGCCGTTTTTTCTACCAACCGATTTCATTGAAGCGTAAAATATGAGGCAGGACCTGAGCTGACAGGCAGCCTGACCCGCCCCACCGCCCGCCAGCGCGTTTGGCAGTCGTGCGGCCTAAAAAGTTTATCGCGCAGGCTGTGCCGAGGGGGCGTGGCAGCGGCGGTTGGTTTGTGTGTGTTTGCTTTAAACTTTTGTTGACATTATGAAACCTCGAAAGTTTGCGCTACTCTGTTTTATTATTTGTTTTACAGCTAGTTAAGGCCATTGTTCAAATTGCCCGTGTGTGTGTTGGGGTTCTCAATGTGTTTTTGTGTGTGTGTTTGCTCTTTTGTATGCAAATCACGGTAAGGGGACAAACAGACAGGCAAACCGAGCAAACCGAGCAGTTCAATAAAACGGCCCCTTCCACTCCATAAAGACCCCTTGTCCATGTGAATCAATCTCAGCCTGTGTGTGTGGGAGTGAGCATGTAATTTGTTAATTACTTAATTGAGTGATTCCGAAGGGCAAATATTTAATTTGTATAAATGAAGCGTCTTTATTTGCACAAGAAACCGCCAGCAAAGTAGCCAAAAGGTGGAAGGTCCAACCTGCCCCCCATGCCCACTAGGGGGTTCTTTTTAAGCTAAAAATCTTATCGAATACTTAAGAGAAATTGAAGAAATTTGTTGACATGTTCATCTGCTCCCCTGGCAGCGTATTTCAAAGCGCCGCTTAGAAGTATGCTATGAATTTTGCTAGCACTTCAAAAGTCGTCGTTTTCATGGGCCGCCTGGAAGTATGAAATTAACTTTTAGGACATCAAAAATTTAAAAGAATTTACCTAGGAAAAGGTCAACAACTCGAGGAAATGTGAAATATCAAATACGCTTTTTTATGCAAGCGAAGCTACGAAGCTGCTTCCAGGAAAAGTCTTGAATTTCAAGAGCAACAAGTTGGGAAGCTGAGAGAGATAATAATTCATCAGTCCATTAAGTTTGTCGACAAAGGCCTTTTGGGTTCCCCGAATCTCTCCTTCCGCATCTTTATCCCCCTCGATTATTACCCTTACCCTTTACCCCCTTGAGCAAGGGTATAATTAGACTGCTTATTTGAATATTTGCTTTGAAATTAAAAGCCCGCCACGTTCTCGAATTTAAGCAGAATTTCAGCCGACTTTTCGCACCTTCGGCCGCCTCTGCAGCGCACTTTCCTAGCATCGGCCGAGATGATTTATATACCCAAGTTGGCCAACTAATAATTCACAGTCGAGCCGGGAGAACGAGATGGGCTGCGGGATATTTTGAAAAGTGCTGACAACCCTCGTCCTCGAAACTTGCTGACTTCCCAGACGCTGCCAGGGCGAATGCATTTTATGGTTTAGTTCTCTCCCCTACCCCATGATTCTCACACAGTTGGCTTGCTAATGCTCCTGTCCGAGAAACTTTCGCATAATGCAGTCTCTAATGGGCCCCTTGACCCCGCGAACCCCTCGAGACGACTGCCATAGGCCTCTGAATGCATATTCATAAGGCGTGAAAGGAAGCGAGAGATCACAACTTTGCCTCTGTTGGATGAGAAGAAAAGAGTTGACAGAGTTTACGAAATTTTCGGGCAGGTACTCTAAAATGAGAAAACTTTCCAAATATTTCACTTGCATATGAACGGCGATGTCGGCAGTTCACTTTAACGGGTGGAAGATTCATCATCCCAGCGAGTTTTAGATTTGAAGATAGAACAGGCCAACCATCGGCGGTTTATGAGCCTAGAAATTGCGCTCAGATTCACTCTCGAGACAACAAACAAAATCAAGTTCAACGGGCTGAACTTTCAGGGGCACCCCGAGTTCGGGGAAAAGAGGACCACAGCCCGAAAGCCACTCACGCCACGGGGGATGCCTAAGGAGCCAACTTAAGTGCCATAAAAATTGAAAATAATAGCAAAAGCAACGGCAACGACCACGTCGACGATGGCAGGAAAAGCCAGTGTGAAAAATCAAACGCTGATAACGCAGCGAACTCGGCTTGGGCCACCTCAACGCAGTCTGTGGAGCCAGCGGCGCTGGCCTGGCCGCTCTTTCGATTTGTATGGAAAAGTTTGCACATAAATTTAAAACAGCCAACAGAGAAGAAGACGCGCTGGTGTGGGAACACATCGTTGACTTTAAGGGCCACAAACGACAGGAGCGGGTCAGGTCAGGTCGGTTGAGTCGGGGGCCAAATCGGTGGGGGTCAGGTGAGCTTTTCGCAGGAAGCCAACAATCAAAGGTGAAAACTTTTGCCGCAAACTGCGAGAGCGGACAGTCCCCAGAGTCATTCGTGAAAAAGTCAATATTAATATTCACTTAGATCGGTGGTGGCGGCGAGGGCGGCAAATGGCAAACAAATTGAAAAAACGGCCAGGGAGCAAAAACGTGAGATACTTCAACTTTTCCACCTCAACGTGCCCAAGTGCGTTTTATATTTTTTCGTTGAGTTCGCTTATCAAGATTAGCATTTCGCGCTTCTGTTATTGGATAGGCAAATAACAAAAGCAAAACGAAACGAGCTCCTTTCCAAATTCCCAGACCAGCCGACCCGTCTCGAGCTCTTTGAAGTGCAACACGCACAATTTTCCGGGCTGTTTTTTGCTCCCTGGCAAAAATGAGGAATTCCTGTCACCGCAGACGAGCCTCGCGAAGCCTCCCCTCGCCATAATTGAGTGCAAGTGTCGTCGTCGTTGTCGTCTGCCGGCAGCTGTCAATTTGACAGAAGAAATTCAGGACCCCAAATGGAAATGCGAAGTGGCAGGTCGGCCAGACAGTTGGCGCCTCTCTGGTCAGCCTGGTTTACTCCTCCTTCCCCGGCCTTCTCGAAAAAAACCAAAGGAGCAAATGTAAAAACCGAAATGGGAGCCCGCATTTGAAGATAAACATTTTGCCGGCCTTCGTTGCATTTAATGCAATTGTCGCATTATTTCTGGCCCGGGGCCACCAGCCCGGCCCAGCTAACCCGACGACGCATGACTGAATATATAAACCGCTCCTCTCCCCCCGCCAACCACTCGTGTATATATAAACCACCAGCCAGCCGTATAGTTTTAAATGCCTCAACCCAGCCAGCCAGCCAGCCAGGCAGCCGGGCGGCTCCTCGGCATCTTAGGGGAGGCATTTTTTTGGTTTATTTTGCCGCATGGCGACGACGACGACGGTGACTGCAACTGCCACAAGCGCGGCGGCAGCGGCGGCGTCTGCCACGGCGTCTGCCGCTGTTTTGGGGGCAATAGTTTTTGGCCAGCTTCTTTCTATGGCCGACTGGCGGCGGTCTGGCCGTCGGTGGGGCTGCTTATTAAGCCATTTAAGCCGGCGTTGCATTTGGCAACAGGCCCTGCCACTGCCCCAGCGAGTCCATTAGCTGGACCATCATTTTGAGAGAGTGGAGAACGGAGGAGTCAACAGACAGCTGGGCAGTTGAACAAGCAGGCAGCCGACTGAGCAAATCAACTGATAAATATATAAATTAGTATTTAATTTCCAATCGAGCGGATGATACCAAAAATTAGCCTGGAAGTATTTATAGACTTTATAGCAGTTGAGAAGCTGAGCATTTGGGCAGTTCATTTTTTCAACTTGTATACAATCGACAGATCAAGCAATTGAGCAGATCGAGGGCAGTAAAGTTCTCTATAAACCCACAAGTCGCTTGGTTCTGGGAGATCTGCTCGTGTGCTCCTCACCAACTGTCTCCTCATTGCGGTCTCCCCAGCGCGCCCATTAGTTTGGTTGGCCATTAGCATGCCGAGCAGGTAGGCCATTGAAAACAGAACTACAATTTCCAGCCAACTGATGGGCAATAAATAGAAAAAAACACCAAGTCTGCCTAACTGCCCACCTGCCCATCTGTCCACAACTGCCAGGCACCGCCGAACTTTGACCCAAATCGCGAGGGGCCCTCATTTGCATGGGACGGCGTCGGGAAGCCTTTAAAATAAATTAAAAAAGGAAATCCACTTAAATATTTAAGCGGTGCACACCAGCGTCCCGCCCGAACCGCTCGGGAGCCACCACTCAAGTGGCTTTCGGTGGCTGCAAGGGCGCCGCGTCCCCTGTAATTGTTATATGTTTATCCAAATCGCAAATACGAAACGGCCACGGCTCGGATGGCCCTCGTCGGGGGGCTGCCATTAGTTATGCGCTGGGGCGCCATTGTGGGCCGCCCGGCCCCGCCAATGGACCCTTTGGTGGTGTTGCCTCGGCGCTGCCATTTGCAATTTTTTAATGCGTTTGCTGCCGCCGCTGCTCGGGGCTCATGGCTCCTCAAAATTTATATCACTTAATTTTTTATGTTTCGCACACAACAAAGTCCACAGTGTGCATGTGTGTGTGGTGTCCTTTATAAATTGCCAGGTTTGGCGTCGGGCAGTCCCGAAAAAAGACGAAACGAGAGAAGCTTGAAAACCAAAAAAAGGGTTTGCGTGCCAAATTTTTGTGCCAGTGGCCTAAAGTGTTTTTCCTGGTATTTCCTCTATTCGTCCTTTTTTTCCTGGTCTCTTCATTTGCCCGGCGAGTGCGTTGTACTTTTCGTTGGCTAATAAAAATCAATAGCAATTCGTATCATCATTTCCTTAGACATGGACTCAATGCCCATTGGGCGTATGGCAAACGTGGGAACTCAAATTAAAGAGGAAATGGATTTTTGTAATTATTGTCTTTAGGGCAATAAAATCAAGAAGGGACCGCGATTCCCCTAGGAGTTTTGAACCAGAACTTCAGCCTTAAAACTTTTGGCAAGGCAAGTCCTTAATTCCACTCAAAATTTGTCCAAGTGTCCAAATGTATCGAGATGCATTTACTCACTTAATCTGCAGTCGTAACCAAGCCTTCACCAATGACACAAAAAAACCCTAAAGAATATAAAAAATTACCTTTGTTCTCGAAATGAAAAGGATTTCGTAAGAAATTTCGGCTTTGAGGAAATTAATATTTGTGTTTCCGAGATTTCGCAATCAAGTTACGCAAATTGTAAAGAAACGAAAACAAGAATGGAAAATATGAATTTGAATATGATAAACAAAATCCTCTACCCCTCCCTCCCCCGTAGAACCCTTTGCCTGCTCCTTTCGTTTAATAGAAGAGAAAATAAGAAAAAAGCCATAAATTTTCTTATTCACGCAAAAGACGAAATAAAAACACAAATTCCTACAGAAAAAAAATAAAACAAAGCTCATAAATTAAATTAAACAAATGAGCTGCTTGTTTAACCCACCCGACCACGCCCCCACCCACCACCACTTCACCCCGCCCAACGGCGCCCTTCATAGGAAAAATTCCCGAAATTCTCTGACCTGTGGAAATTGCTTATTTTTTTGGCCCTAAGGAAAAGAATCCGAAAGAATTCAACAGATGCTCATTAATATGCCAGGCACAATGCCACGCCCCACCCCCGCCCCCTTCCCAACAACGAGGAACCAGCGAGGAAACGAGAAAAAAGTGAATTTGAAATTTATTAATTGGCATCTAAATAAGTCGACGGAATTAACACGTTAATAATTTTATTAGCCAGTCCCAAACAAGAAGTGGGCCGGGGGGCCGACAGCTGCCCAGTGGGGGGAGGGAAAATTTATATGGCGCGGCCAAAAAAACAAAGACATTTCAAATTCCATTTTGTCATAAAATGTGGAAATAATGAAAAATGTTATGGGCGAAAAAGCAACAGTCTGGGATTTCCCAAAAGCGGCTGGGGCAATTTTTCCGCAAATGTTTTTAAAGACAATGGAAATCTCAAAGTAAATCGAGAGAGAAAATGAAGTACGCCGCCGGAGTTGGATTATTTTTAGCCTTCGGATGCCGTCGCCAGATGTCGTCGGTGGAATCGATAAATTATAATCACTTGGCTGCGCCCAGCCAGCCACCCACCCACCGCCCCCTTCGAAAATAGCAGACGACAACGACGACGGCTAAACGGAATTCATTTCCAGCTGTTGAACACAATTTAAGTCGAGTGTTTTTCACTTTCCTTTTGGCTTTTGGCGGACTCTCTCAATGCCGAGCAGTTGGCACGCCCCCCACACGGAGTATGAAATTCATGGCCTTTTAATTGCATTTGGCAGTTGTGGGACGACCGACCCACCCCCACCCCCGCCCAGAAGACTCGATCGCTCGAATGTGGGTTGAAGTTGGCGTTGGCTCCTTTCGAGGACCATAAATTTTAATTGTTAATTGAATGCAGGCCCAGCGGAGAATGCGAATGACATTGGCAGTGGACGGGGGTGGGGATGGCAACCTGTTGATTTCCAAGGGTCAGATGACTTGATTTATAGAACCGGAAAGAGCTTTCAACCGAGCGATGGCCTCGATTGAAAGTAAAATGCCCGCTAATTGGGTTTTTATTGGGGCACAACGCATCGCTGGGGAAGTTTGATTTTCGGCTACGAAAATCACTGGAATTTTAAGCAAACCAGCCAACAAAATGGCTAACGTACAAAAGCGAAGTAAATTTAAGAATTTTGATTCCATTTGAGCCTCAGTTTCGATCTATTTATTCTTTTAATTCTTCTTTTTTCCATCTCTCATTTTTCTCCCGGCTGGAGTAGGTTAGTCGCCGCTGATAATTGAATCATCGCCTAGTTAGTCGAGCCTGTCTGGGTCGGAATTCCCCAGCCTGGGAGAGGCCCGCACGTTCGCCAGACGCCTCACGTAAACGCCATTCAAATCCATTTAACATCCCGCCAAGGACGGGAGTCCGGTTCGGTTTGGAGAAGAAGAAATGGAATATTTAAGCGATCGTATAAATAATAAAACACGCCAACTTTTTCTTCAGGAGGAGGCAAAATTTAGGCAACCGCAAAGCAGATTAAACCAACCGCCGAGATCCGCTTAATTCGAAAGGACGACGGGTGAGAGCCTTTGTCACTTGTTGCCTGGCAAACGAAGGTTTTTCGGTAGTTTTCCCGCCGAGAAAACTTGGCGCTTAGCAGCTTTTCACAGTTTTCCACCTTTTTGCTCGCCTGAGTTTTATGGGTTTTTTTTGCGCGCTCTGCTTTGCGGCGGAAATGGAACGCCTCCTGGTAAATGGAATCCAAAGCTTTGAGCGCATTTCCGTGTTACATTAAAGTGCTATCCTCCCGAAGGAGGACAGGCGAGGGAGTCAATGATGACTGAGCCTGCGTTGCCGGGCGGGGTGGAGTGGGCAGGACTCACCTGGTTGTGTTCTAGTTTCCTTGTTGGTAATTAAGTCGTCATGGCTCTGCAAGAGAAGAGAATACGAAGCGAATTGTTAATCGGGTCAGCAGTGATGAAATCAAACAGCGCAGTTGAGAAATTGCCAATTATTGAGATAGGAATTCCAGGAAATATCTCAACTGTCTGGCACTGAGGGAGGAAAAATTTTGCCATCTTTATCAGGAAGATAACACCAAACGTCACGAAATTAAAAGTGCAAGTCAGTTTTATGGGCGCCACTGCTTGGGATCCCTGAAGGTGATGGGAAAGTCAGACATTGAATCACGATTAATGGGCTTGTCTGGAGATATCGGGAATACCTTATCTTCTTGATAAGACCCCGAAGACAGTAAATGAGAGAGGTGGGGGAGGGAGAGGAAGTGAGAGACCAGGCAACCCCAAAACGAATGAGTCAATTGCTCGTTTCATTCTTCAACTCCGTCTAGGTTTTTGGGGGAGGTTCTTAACTTCCCTATAGATCGGTAGAGACCTCTAACGGGTTCGGATCTCTTCCCTCTGCTGCACTCACCCACGCTTTTTATGTTGGGTGGTTGACTTGGCGGGCAAAGTTCGTAAGCTCTTTGGGCTGTCAGCCAAGTTTTCATCACTGTCAGCCGAAGGCAACAACTCAACTAGGCAGCCACGCAAGTTGCATGTGCAACATGACGTCTGATAACCGCACGGTCGTGAGTCACGCAGGCCGTGCCCTCTGCCAAACTGGCAGATGGCTCGTCCTGGCCGGAGCTCTAATCAGTACGTCAGATGTCAAGTTGCCTGCCGTCGGAGCTGCCGCCAAGGCTTCCGCCCGGGCCGACATGAGACGAAAGATTGGCCGACAGTTGAGGTTTCCGATTAAAATCGGTAGGGAACACCAACCACTGTGCCTCATTAATAAACAGAGCAATTTACTTTCACGGCTTTTGGCCGCGTCGCTGACCGCAAAATTCCGCTAACGGTGACCGAAAATCACAGCTCAGCCGCCGCCAAAGTCACCGCAGCCGACGTCTACTTGATCTTGTTACTCAGATAAATGTCAATTTATTTGCCACACTCCAAAACACTAAGCCGACAACCCATGCGTGGCCTGTTGCCCGTCCCCCCCTCGTCGTTCTTGCTGTGGCCTTCGGCGCCCGCATCAACGCGCCACCAGGGACGACGGAAAAGCCCTTCCTCCGCCGCCACCGCCCTTGTCGCCTACGGTTGGCTGCTGGGGCCTGACGAGATGTAATCGATGAACAGCACAGCTTGACGAAGCTCAGCTGGCTGACTGACAGGCCGACCTACAGAACAGGCTGCGTGGGCGGTGGGGCAATTTCATTGAAAGCAATCAAATTATGTTGAAATTAATGCGCCATTGCCAAGTTTTTAATGAGCATTATTCGAATTTATAATTGCCGCTTATTACGGGCGAGAAAAGTCCCAGCCACGCTCGAGAATTAATGAAAAAGATTTTCAAATTCTTTTTCTCTTATTTTCTCGTCATTAATCGAAGCTTACCGAGAAGGCTCCTTAAGTCTACAACCATCTTCAACCCCCTCTCCTGGCCAGCTGTTCAAGGAAATTGGCGAGGTCAGCGTGGATGTTCGGGGAATTCAAAATCTGGAGATTTCATTTAATTGAGAGCTGTTGAGAAACTTTCTTTGAAGGCTTCTGATGCTCGGAAAAAAGACCAAAGTGTTGGATTTTCTCATTAACTCGGTTGGTTTAAGTTTTCGCTTGAGATATTTTAGAGATTCAGAGGAATTGGTGGTAGGGGAATAAAGATATTGGTGACTATAATACTGAAATGATTTAGGAAGACAGACAGATTAGAAAAGGAGTTGAGTTCTTTAATAAAATGGGGTAAATGTTGTCTGTAAAATTACTTCAGAATCCCAGAAGTTCAAGAATCTTTAGACGCTCTTAGGTTGTCTAAAAAATTCATGGGTTTGAAGGACAATTTTAGGCTTAATTCGAATCCCTAAGATCGGTTACCTCGTTTCCAAGACAGTTTTCCTTTTCTTCTTCAAAACCTTTTATTCTTTCATTTTAGGTTGCCTTGTCTAAATCCGGAAATCTCTGATTGTAAAAATGAAGATGTCAATAAAAATCGGCTGAGACTCCCCATCGTTTTCTGATCTTCGTCTTTCCCCATTCACAGGACATTTAGCCGGCCAT
>JBAMCP010002248.1:0-13856 GCA_037075105.1 Lissocephala sabroskyi | reverse complement strand
TGCGTGTGTAGGAATGAGAAAGCATGAATAGCAAGCGTATAATAAAATTCGAAAGTCTGTTAATAGGAATATAATGTAAGCAGATATGTATATGTTCTCCATCCATTGCTGATAGACTGCTGTTCCCATCCCTACCAACTTTTCTTATGCTAACTTATTATATATTTTTACCATAGTTGAAATCTAAAAAGGAAAAGAGTTCCAATATTATTTTGAATCAGTTTCGTGTGAATTTGTAGAACATTGGATATATTTATGAAAGTTCCCAATGGTGTTTAATTTAGAAAGCAAGAATACATGGGAATATTGAATAAGTAGAACTGATTTAATCGGAATTTCTTCCAACGGTCTTTAAATTCTTGATCTGACGTCAACACATGTGATGTACATCAGGCAGACAGGCATGGCTCGATTATTTTTTCAAGACCAGTGGCTTTTCAAACAGAGTAATGCTTCCTCATTTCCTACTCCGTATTCGCATATTTGGGGGGTAGGAATTGTTGTTATTTTGCTAAGTTTACCTATAACTTGTAATTTCATTTTTAAATTTATCAAATATAAATCAAACTCATATAGAGACTTTGGCCAATTGAAATTCAATCAGAGCGCCTTTCAGTTGCACAATCGACGATCATCCGTGCTTTGGACAAGGGAAGGAAGTTATTAGAAGATGAAAATTTAATGCGCAGTAAAGAAATACTTAAAGGGGTTTGGCACCTCTGATTAACAGCAGGAGATTTGGTCAACGACAAAGAACAGTTTTGGCCTAAAAAAGTTTCTTACCGGAACGAAATTATTATTAGGAATTTTTTTTATGAGACCCTTAGTGACCCCCTGGGTCCTAGTCGAGATTGAGAGGTCTTACTGTGGCCATTAAATAGTTCTGCTTTGAAACTAATGTTGCTTAATTGTGTCGCCAGCTCCGTTCAGACCCTTCAACTGCCAACCACCGACTGACGCGGTGATCAGAAGCTGACATGCGAAAAGTCCGAGGCGAGCCGGCCCGCCCTCTGCCATTGCGAATGCAGGAGGCGAACTTCATTGAGTATTTTGAGTGCATAAATTAATTTGATTTTATTTCACGTTCCACGTTTAGGAGTGCGTCGCGGGCATTGCGGTCGATTGGGAACTAGCACGCATTTGTCGCAAAATTACAGGGCGCGAATTGGCCGGCCAAGAAGTTGTTGATTTGATTGGAAATCGTTGTTTAGCTTTAATTTTTGTCACACGGCCACCCAGCGAGTGTCCGCAGCGGACCCGCAACGGGCCAAGTCGGCCAAACGAATGATTTGCATAGCTGGCCCGGGAGAGACCGACCGGTTGGTCGGTCTGTCGATCGCCCTGCTTTTCTGCGGACCACAACATGTCGTCCAATTACTCGTCCACTCGATGGCGTTTGCATTAAGTGGACGCGTTAATTACGCCACACGGTTCGGCGGACAGCGAAATGGTAATTAAGTGATATTTTCGGCACCAGTCAACCGAAGCCTGCGAGGGATCTGGGCTCCATAATTGAGTTGTTGCCCCGCCGCCCGCACCAGCGCAGTGAAATTTTGGACCCCTCGAAATCTTTCGGCCAAGGTCAACGAAGAAAGCATCCAAGGGGAAGGGGACAGGCCCTTCGAATATGTAAGTAATTTCATTAGCTGGCGAGCGCACCTTGACGCCATCATTAAGCTCAAACGAGATGAAGCGAGAGGGGGAAGCAGCCAGACAACATTAGACTGACATTCCTGGTTCGGGAAAAAAGCAAATAAAAATGATTTATAGTTGCCTGCGTTTAGAAAGAGCGAAAGACAGCGGACGCCGACCGGGCTTTAAAACGCCGCCAAAAGCGCACGAGAGAGGCCCTCGAGGCGCTGCAGGCTGGACATCGAGATGGCCGCCTATCCGACAGCCTATCCGAATATCGCCCGTTGCGCGTTGCCCGGCGTGCAAGCTAAAAAGTCTATGTTAACTTTGATAAATCGTTGCACTACTAAAATGCGATAAGCGTGCGAGTCGGCCCGGCCCCGCGTTGGACGGCCCGATGTCCTCAGGTTGGCCGGTTGGCCGGTGCGCTGATGAGGCCGGCCAGCGGCTACTGTGGAAGGGACGATGTTGTCGCTGGCCAGCCGCCGGTTGATCGGTAGGTCGCTGCCCGTCCACTCACCCGACTGTCGGCTGTGGCCGCTGCCGTTGCCAACGCCGCGGCGTTGGAAGGTTGATAGTCGTCCCTGGCTCCGTGGTGCGATGTAAACGCATGCGCTGATTGCAATGCGATAGGCGCAGGCAGCACCAACGGCAGCAATAGATACGGCGACGACAGCAACGGACACACGAACGGCGATGGAGACACCACAGAAGTTAGTGGTGACGGTGAGGACGGCGCATTCGTACTTATGTACTCCGCTAGTGTCCGGCAAGCACTTGCCACAATGATATCTGCATGTCTATCTTAGATGCGC
Organism: Lissocephala sabroskyi; assembly: GCA_037075105.1. Classification (NCBI taxonomy): domain Eukaryota; kingdom Metazoa; phylum Arthropoda; class Insecta; order Diptera; family Drosophilidae; genus Lissocephala; species Lissocephala sabroskyi. The sequence goes on along the minus strand of JBAMCP010002248.1, from coordinate 11,409 downwards.
ACAACACACACACACGGGCACATGCATACACCAATGTCGCTGCTGAGGCGTTGAGTGGTGTACGCCTGCGTGGCAGGGCCACCTTCCGCCTCTTTTGCCATTGCGTGCTTCGGCAGGGAAAGTCAAGTGCAGCAGCGGCAGAGGCGGAGGACAAGCACCACCACAGTCAGTCGTAAATGTCACACACGCACAGGTTCCCCCACCAACACACTCCAAAGCCACACAAGTCCCTTCCCAACCGGCCATCTACCCAGTCAGCATTTTTAAAGCCCTTTAATAGTAAGCAACAGTGAAAAAGTGCCTGATATTTATTGCATATTACTATTTCATTCCCTAAAGTCCCACCCATCTTTCGATTCCCACTAGCCATCCAAAAGCAGAAAGAATGGAGCTGTCAGGAGAACTCGAGGCTTTTAAATTTAAACAATACAGTAAATAATATGGGAGATATAAATACAAAAATATATTTATGTTAGGAATAGGCTGATCGATTCTCTACAATTGTAATACCCCCCTAAAATTACATCTATATAATCAGATTAAAAATTGGTGCATGAATAAAAATTTGAATAAGAAAGAAACAAATTGTTTCCTTTAAGAGCTATAGAGATTTTTGGCAATTACCACAAAAAAATCATATACAAATATTATATGACAAGCGATGACTGAGTCTCTCGAAAGAGTCTCTCTGTCACTCAACCAACTGCAATTCCTCCTTGTATATTTAAATGAGCAAAGGACTTATTAACATTACAGTATACTAGGGTTTCATAATGCAGAATATAATTTAATCTAATAATTATTAGTCCCTTTGATTCCCCTGATTCCATTACATGGTTGCATTTAAAAGCAATCTGCTCAATGCTGGTTAACCCTTGGAAGTCCATAAATTAGAAAAAACTAAGCCAGACATTAAAAAGTAAACGAACTAGGTAACTTTTCATACCCAACACTGTTGCCTGCCAAAATGTGTGGTGGGTTGTGGACCGGCACCGTCGGTGGATCTCCTTTAACCACGACGACTGGAAGGAGCGTCATCGGCCCCTCGGCCTATCGGTCGCTGCGTTTTCTTATCTAGCGCCTTGAACTTGTAATGTTGGTTATTTTGTGCAAATATTGCGTTAATTAAAATATTTTAGTTGCGCCTCGTTGATAATGGTCCTCGTCGCTTTTGCGCACCCCAGACAGTGACAGCTGATGGCCTCGGTCTCTGTCTCTGTCTCGGTCTCGGTCCCGACTTGGCCAAGTGCCGCCGACACCTTTTGCTTTTTAAGTCGTCGTCAAAGCCAGCCCGGCTCATTGGCGTGTTGGCCAGGGCTTTGATTAGATTACCTCAGCCTCAAGGATCCATAAGTATAGCGCCTCAAATTCCTGCATTAAAATGCCGGTCTCGATGCAAACATTTATAATTACTTAACGCGCCTTATCGCCAGCTACTCCAAAGCTTAAAGAAAAATAACTTCGATAATGCACTTGGCCCAGCCCAGCTCTGATTCCCAGGCTCCAGGCTGCCCAGCGCATTTCACATGGCACCCACGCAGCGGACGCTCGAAACAAATTTGTAGCCCGTTCCCCAATGCACGTGACCGTGCGCTCTGGAAACCCCAATGAATTTCCAATGTCCACCCAAGTCGGAAGTCCGACTGCACTCAGCCCGCTCCACGCCGAAAGTAATTGATTTCCTTTATACTTGAGACAGTTTCAAATGCTTGCCGCCCGCGCCTCGCCCCTCCCCTAAAACTGCTTGCCGCACGTGTAAATGCTGGAAACATGTTGCGGTTTTGGCCTCGGCTACAGCGCTCTACATACGCCACTAACAGCGCCGGTTCCGGATCGATTTCGGTGTTTTATTGTGGTTGTCGTGGAACGGTTTACAGCTAGATTTTTTACCGCCATCCGGAGAGGTGTTGAGGCTTCGGTGCGCCCTCCACTTTGGGGTAGGGGCGACCCATCGGCACCGGCCAACGGCGGCGGCGACTTTAATGTTTTGCGGTTGTTTTAAGAATGCCCAAAGGATGAGTCGGTCTGTCGGGTGAGAGGCAATTCGGTAGATAAGATTCCCAATCAGATTGACATTCGGCGGGCAATAAAATCGAAAACTTCACAATTAGGAGTCCCATGCAAACCGCATGAGTGCATTAATATAGAATTTTAATGATTAATTCAAAATTCTGAATTTTATCGTTGTTTGGAACTATGAATTATATTTTGCTTCTCGGATTGTACAAACACAATTCGTTTTATAATTTTGCCTTGGTAAATCCTGCTGAAACCTGGGCAAAATATTTTCTACCTAGACAATTCTAAACTGGTTTATGAGGCGATGCGATAGGATGTTTGATTTTTTGAGTTCTCATTTCTTTTTCTGCTGGCTAATGTTGTGTGAGAAAGTATCGGATTCAATTATATATGTATTTATACATACTACCTGCAAAGGATCTCAAATCTCCTAAAAAATTCTGAAATACCTCCTCTATGTATCCAACTTAAAGATATTTTAAGCCGAAGTGACTCATTTCCAGACGTCCGCCATCAGCCACATTGCTGCGTCGGTAAACCACTGGCCCTCATTTTTGGTCATTGGTCTATCCATGAATCGTATGCAAATCGGCAAGACATGCCAAACTATCGATCTGCCCGGACAGGCCCATCAAGTCGATAGATATCATTTCGCGTTTGATTAATGGACAGGATATTGTCACTAATGCAATGGGTTCACCAGCGGAATGGAAATTGTTTTGGAGAAAACCACGCCACTCGCTAATGGAAGCGGTTCGGCGAGAGAAACGCCCGCTTCGGAAGGAGGGGGAACCCTGCCAAGAGTTGCAAGACGCAGATGTTGGCTGCAGGGCAGAGAAGTTGCTGTTGGCCAAAGGTTGCTGCAATGTGAAAAACGCAAACAAACCGCTGACAAAAATGATTTATTAGATGCTGCACTTGACAAACCAATGCACGCTGCCTGGCCCGGCAGGCTGCTCTGCGCTGCGGATGGGCCGTGGCCCAGACAAGTGTCGGTTATGAGTTCCTATACTGGGAATCTGTCGGCTGCTGTTGCTGGCTGTTGGCTGCCGGCTGCTGCTGCTGCAGACGTTGATGATGAGCAGCAATGATTTGATTTGCCTGCACTGTCGCACACGGACACAGGGACGTGTGGTGGCAACATTTATATGCAACATGCGGCCCGGCAACGTGTGTTTGGGAGCTGCTGATGAATGCCAATGTGCCCCAACGGCCGCTGGGGGTGCAAGTGGCAACAGTGGCGAGCTTTCTTCTCCGGCCAACTGCCTTGCGGGCTGCCTGGGCCTGACTCCATTGGCGTGGGCGTGGCAGCTGCAGAGAGCGTCGCGCCTCGACTCCCACTTGAATTTGCATTACAAAGGCAACACAAATTGCGCAGCTCTTTGTAAGGCTCCTCAGCACACATCCCCAGTCAGCTAGGCAACAGGCAGCTGGGCCGGATTGGTGGGCAGGCAGGAAGGTGACCAAGTTTGTTTGCCAGCCCGTAATTGAATATTGAAATGCATTTTTCATTAGCAGCCCAGCACAGCGGAGCCGGCAACAACAGCGGGCCAGGCTGCTTAAGCTGAGGCTAGAAAAATTGCGTATAATGAAAATTCAATTAAACTTTATTACCTTTGGCTGCACTTGCCTAACCTCCGCCTTTACAACTTTAACCACCTGGGATTCTTGGTCTATTTGTGGCATTCATTCGAAGGCAGCCGCGCTCCTTTGGAACTGCGAAGGCTCCACGGCTTGCAAATTGAGAGCTTTTGTTGAGATTTTCTGTAGAAAGTTTTCAGATTTGCCGTCTCCTCTGTGCCACTGCTCTGGCTGGCCCGGGCCTGATTAGGGCTGCCGCTGCAGCCACCAAGACGACAGCCAACACCTTCATATCTTTTAATGAGAATAAATTGATGTTTGGGGTATTTTGTAGCCGCTTGTTGCATCTACCATCGCCTCTTCTCCTCTTCCACATGGAAAGTTTGCTCCAAACTCCAGCCAACTTTGCAGTCCTTGCCAGTGGGCCCCTGACACTCAAGGGGTTCATCATAAAACTCCGGTAAAAGGCAACTCGGAACTTAATGCATTGTTGCGAATCCTTGGTTAATCTACAACCAGAATTTATAAATGAAAGGCTAATTGTGATCGACCAAACAAACAAGAAAAGATGATCTTTCATAGTTTTCTCCCTTTATTAACAAATAAAATGCCCATTTAGGCTTCCTCCCCACACACTGACAGCTCATTGCTCGTTATACTCCACGGTCTGTGGAGGCTGAAAAAGTAGAAGCAGTGGAGCTCTTTGTGAATCCTGCACCAATTAATTAAAGTATACCCAAAACTTTGATAGTATTCGACAATTTTGATAAATCAATCCATTTTATTCCAGAACGGAGTATGCCCTGCATAAGCACACCGAGTTATATTACTTGTTGAGCTTAGGGTGAAAACTGCTTAAGGGTTAGCTTTATTTCAGGTTTCGCCCATTTCTGGACATCATTTTAATTATTTAATTCTGTATTAAATAAGTAATATTGATATTAACATATATTAATAATAATTAGTTAAATATTGTCACAATCATTTATCACCTTTAATAAAAAAAATCGTGATTACAGCTTTTGAGGTTTTAGAGATCTACGCACTCGCCCAAACAGACGAAATGTGAGCAGGCTTACCCTTACCCCTTTTTCAGGATATAGGGTGCAAGATATGCAAAAAAAATCGGAAAACGAGGGTAAAATGGCGAGCGAGTCAGAATGCTCTTGTGCGAGGCCACACAAACTGATTTGACCCGAACTCGCCAGGATTTCTTTTTTGCCGCTGTTCTCTAAGATCCGATTTTATACTTGTTTCGCGCAGTTCTCCCAAAGTTGTGTCCTTTTCGATTGTCGATCTTATCATTTATGGAATGCTCCAGAGACCACCAGGTATTCAGCACTGCCCTCCTGCTTATAAATATAGGAACCTAGAAATTTACGAATCACTTTATTTACAATCCAAGATAAACGCACTCTGGGTTCAAGCCTATTAAATTTAACTTCCGCTGTGTGGAACACGGACAGATATGCATTTTAAAAAAGCATTGGGCTTTTTTATACAAGCTTTAAAAATTCCAAAGTCTGTGTCAGACAATACCGATGAGAGTGGCCAACGCGACGCGCCGACAGCATGAAGGAAAAATGTCGACAGACTTGAAATGAACTTGAGCGCTAGCCAAGCGGCAAAGGCTTCAGAAGGCAACAGCCAAATGCCAATAAATGAAAAAAATGAACGGCATATTGCGTTTTCATAAAGAATTTGGAATTTCGTTGTGTTTTTTTCTGTGCCCGCCAACTTGCGTGTGGCTTTTGTGCGGCCCTGATTCTCGGCCGCCATAAAGCGTTGAAATAAAAGCACTTAAAGTTTGTCAGCGCCGCGATCAAAACACGTTAAAATCGAACTAAAATTGCGGCACTTAAAGCGACCCGCGCTCCATCCAACAAACCCTGATGGAGCCCACAGAAAAATAGGCTAGTGGTCGGTCGCGTCGTCCCACGAAATTTATGACTGCGGCGATAATGGCGGGCGCCGCAAGGTGCTTCGGGACGGCGATCAGACATCGCCCTCTATGCATTATTAATATGAAATTTTTGGTGGCCGGGGCTGGCTTTCTTGGCTTTGGGCCAACTTCCGATTTATCTCAATTGTTGAAAATTGAAACGCTCTGCCATTTAACACCAATTTGGTTAGCACCGCCGTCACCATCACCGTCGACCCCATCGGGTTTCGGAAAGGTTGAATGAAAACTGATATAGACATAAACCCGATCAAAAGGCAGCAGGCAGGGACGGCCAGTAATACGGGGACAAATGTATTCATTTTGGACCGACGGAGCGGGCAACCGTCCGATCGTCTGACCGACTAATGGGCCGAAGGAATGCCTACACTTTCGAGACGGATAGAGTCATTTGCGTTTGAACCGGCAGAAAATTTCGGCTCGATTCCGTCAATTGACTCGCTTGGCTGCGGAAACGAACGCCCCTACGAAATTGCAGCAATCGAAATCCTGGCCAGCCTCGTTCTCATATATCAAATTCGGCTGTCCAAACACTTCAAAACAATTTGACATGTGCACATTTCCATTCCCACCGCTTAAAGCGATTTGGGGTCCCCCCCAAATTTTTCGTCCTTTCACGAAATTGTCAAACTAATTTGGCGAGCAGGTAGCCGTCGAGTCGAGTCGACTCGACCAGAGTCTGGGATCACTCAGAAAGTATCGCATATCGCGGACCCAGAGACGCGTTTAGGCCGACTCACCACCACCAACAAGGCCGACAGGGTTGACAAACTACTCGGGTTACCGACGTGGGCAACCAGAGATCCCCCGGCCTGGGCCTGAACCTGGCGAAGGAATTTATGAAGCGTATAATTTTCATAGCAACACCTGCTGCACTCTCCTATGGCCGTGATTTCTCCTGTCTCCGGTTGGATGGACGCAAAAAATGGCTCATTCTTCTTTGTATAACTTCGCTCTGCACGGATGTATAAATAAAAAGTTTTTAATTGCGGGCCGTTGACGGCGACAACTGGCGGCAGGACTTGTAAATTAAGTTCGCTCCCACGTCCAGTGACCACCAGGGACTCGACTCGGCCCGGCTCGGCTCGGTCGGCCGGCCTGTCCTGTACATTAAGGACACTTGATAGCTTAATTTATTGCAGGCCAAGAGATGCAGAGCAGCCCAGCAATGGGTGCTGGGAGTGGATACAGCGCAAAGGATAATTGCATGCAGGGGCCACAAAAGACAGCAGCCAGGCGACACCAACCGCCCAGGGATCCTTGCTGTTGGTCTTCTGTCGCGCATCGTTGGCCACATTGACTGCTTCGGGCTCACATGTGTGTGTGTGTGTGTGTGAATGGCTTCTTAACATGCTAGTGTGCGTGTGTGTGTGGGTGTGGGTGGGAGGTTCGCTACTGCATAAAACATTTTAAATTGAGCGTTAAAATTAAACGATGCATCGCAAAACTAACAAACGTGGAGACCGAAAGGTCCCCACTTGCACTCCTTGTTGGCGGTGGGGCCGATGGGAAACTTGAAAATGGACGAAAAAGTATTGTTTCACTCCTCCCAACTCCGTCGCAACTCTTAGCCTCTTCTACTTTATGAGCTCGTTAATCGTAGCCACCATAAGCAGGGAGCGTCGGACTGTTCAAAACTAAAAGTCAAACGGCTGACCTGCGCTTTGCACAATTCGGCCTACTTCTGCCCAACGGACTTATGGCATTGGTGGTGGTTCATTGAAAAGCTTTAGCTGTTACGAAAATCGTATGCATTCTGTAGTTCTAAAGAAGAAAGAGAGGGAGATAGGGAGAAAAAAGCTGAAATATAGATCAAACAAATGGATCTAAAGTTCCATTGCAAATTAATCAACAAACCATAGCACCGAAGATCAACGAATTTAATATTTTGTTGAACAGGGTAAAGAATAAAAGATAAGTATATGAAGAGTGCCCAAAAGTCACTGAGCGCGAGAACTTTATTTGAATACAAAACGATTTTTGAATTCATAGGATCTTTGTTTCTGTTCGTTTTTTTCTGCCGTCGTTCTCGTCTTAATCAATTATGGTTGCATAAAGTGGTTGGTTTTGGTATTTGGTTCTTTAATAATAATAAAATTGTGCAACCTTTCTGACTTTCCTAAGTGAATCAGAAATTAAAGAACACTTAAGAACTAAGCAGTTTTTTTTTTTTTTGCTTCTAATACTTCTCTATTTGACTGGGAACATTTTAATGAGTTGAATTGATTATCGTGCGAGGTACTTGAAGCCTAGCGCGCGCCTGCTGAAATATTAAAATTGACTAATACTATATTTTTCATATTCTTTTTTTGCAGCATTTATCCGTTTTGTTTAAATTTATTCGTATCCTTACTCATTACATAATATTCAACAAAGTTCAGCCTGCTTGCAGGACGGAACCGTTGCTTTCACAATCGGAAAGGCGAGAAAGCTGAACCGTAACACTTTCAGTCTTCCCTTATTTTGCTTGCAGTTAATCGGCTGCCGCCCAGTCACCGCTTTTTGACGTGGCTTTTGTATTCGTAGGTGAAGGAAGAATCAACGGGATTTCGAAGGACTTAAGCCCAGCCCTACAGAAACTAGTTTTCTTTCTAACTTGAAGATCGTGGAAGACACGAGTTCCAAAAAATTTTGTAGTTAAGGAATAAAATTCCTAACCTTCACTTTATTAAATAACTTAGTTAATTTAGTTGTTAAATTATTTTAACGATTCGTGACTGATCTTTCCTGATGGAGAGAGATAAATTTTCTTTTTGTATAAAATGCAAATAATCATTTCATTGGCGAACAATAGAATCAATTGCCTTGCATCCTCTCTTTCTCCCTTTCGACCGCATAGATGACTGTTGTCAAAATCGAAATTCGTTCTATTCAGTCAAATCAAATGGAGAAAATCAAATGCTCTGCACTTCTCCACTTGCCTCCGCCTACAGACGATGGTGGCCCTGTTGTGTGGCTGACCCAATTTATTCATTTCCAATTATCAGGACATTTATTCCAATTTCTTTGGCCGTGTTTTAGTGGCCCTGCAGAGCTCTTATCCATGTGCAGGCAACCACAACTCGCCCCTAGAAAGTGCACCAGTCGACCAGAACCAACAGCCATGGGTCTGGCCGAGTCATCGGGCCATCCAGCGAGAATAGCAAAAAGGAAAAGACTGACGCAAACAAGCAAGCAGATGGATTTGTCTAAATGAAAAGGGTAACCGTAACCGGTGATTTTGGCCACAATTCTGCTGTAAACAATAGTTGCTGAGTAGTGAAATGAAAATGCTGCCCAATCAAAAACCAGTCGACGAGCGACCCAATTTGGCTAACAAGTTTGGGTTCCTTTTTCTGGCCTAGCCTGGCCCACTTGCAAATTGACAATTTAGCCTTTCACCTGTCTAAACGAATCTATCGCACATCAAAATAAATATTAAAAACCAGCCAACAACAATGGCAGACGGCCGCGCAGCCAGCCGGCCGAAGAGCCTCAATGGCTGTGACTGTTGGCCCGACCGACCAGACGGCTGGGCAGGCAGGCAGGTCGCTGCCAAGTAGCGCAACGTCACTCAAATGCGCGCTCGGCACGCCACAGTGTGGATGGAAGGACAGACGCGTGGCCAGCCACAAGACAGTTGATCAAATTTTGAAATTTGAGGCCGCCGAGCTGCACTCGAAGAGCCAGCCGTCCAGGCAGACTGCCTAGCCCAGTCGTTGCCATAGTTTTATTGACATTTCAGCGCCTTATCGGCCGGCAACAAAAGGAGTCACTTGAGCGCCGGCCGTCGACCAGACAGGTGAACGGACGCAGACAGACCCGTCCGTGGCCTCTAATCAACTCGCTGGGCTGCTGACTGTCTTGCTAACTGACTGAGTGACTTAGTCAGCCAGCACAGCAGCAAATTTTAGCTATTTTTCAGTTGCTGCAACTCCGTTGCACATTATAATTTTCCGCAGCAGCAACGTCGGCCGAGCGCCGCAGCGAGAACAGCAACAAGTCCACTTGACTGACTCGTCGTCTCGACTGCCACGTTGATGGCGTAAACAGAGAACTGTCATTATGACAGTTGATTCTTTGCGGTTGCTGGCCATTTAAAATGATGGCCATCGCCACCGCCACCGCCACTGCCACCGCCACATCGCGGCTGCATTGGCTGCGAGGCAGCCCAGCAAGCGGAAAACTGGAAACGGCAAAGATATATAATTTTATACTTTCGCATAATGTTTTGCATTAAAATTATAATAAGTTCCAACTTTTGTATGGCAGTTGCAGTCGAGTTGGCCGACTGACTGGCAGTCGCATTTCAGCTTTCAGTTTTCTGTTCACAGCCAAGTTCCTTTGGGTCAATACCATGGCGTTATCTCGACGGGCCACCGCGGAAAGTGGAGCAGGCCAGTCAGGCTGCCATTTATTTTATGTTTGAAGCCTTGGAAATTCAGTCATTGTAGTGAATTCTTAATGCACCTCGATAATGGAACTTGCCCAGCACTTAATGCGACCCTTCCAAGCACCACCAGTTGAAGTTGATGGTAGAAAAAATGACTTCAACTTCAGAGCCACAAATTGGCTAATTAACTAGAGTCGGTCCAGGGAAAACCTTCGGATTCTCTGCCGTTGCTTTGCTCTGGCGGCTTTTCTATGCATCGAACGTTTCCGTTTAACAATTTACATCGCCATGAAAACCGAGTGGAGAGCACTTTCAGCCCGCACAAAGTTAAATATGCAAGAGCGCCCAAGAGTCGGTGGCGGCTTAATTTCGTTTAAATCTCGCCACTTTTGACCGACGACCATAAAAAATTCACCTACCCCCACACACACGGCTCCCCAATTATGGAGGATACGCCTGTGTACACAGATTGGAAGCGCCCACCGAACTGGACACATACACACACGTGCATATGGAAGTTGATTTTGCATATTCATTATTATTTTTTTACCAACCCGCCAGCCAGTGGCCAACGCTTTCAAACTGGGTTAATGACAAGATTAACGGCGCTGGCGGAAAATTAAAAGAAACGATTCACGCTAAAAATAACCGGACAAGGGAAAAATAATGCGCACAGTTTAAGATAAACCCATTGAATCCCTCACAATGGCATCGAAAACACAACTAACGATGACTGAGGGATCCTTACTCAGAAAGGTTTTGAAGATGTAATAAAAGAGCGACTCAAAAATCCATTCAATATTCCCCATCATCTTCAAACTGATTTATTGTTTCCCAATTAATACCTTAAACATTAAAGGACATTCATATTCGAATTGCAATTTTGTCAATAGATGTAAATTGGAATTAGAATTAATTAATAGCACTTCTTAAAAATTTGGCAACATACATACATACATGATTAAAAGAGCTCTCTGTGCCTTTGTAAATTTAAGTTATTTTATTATTTGCTCTATTTGATTTAAACATAAATTATTTTTTTCTACCACACAGGACCTCGGGGAACAGGTGCATTATTCTGCTGTTTCCGGTCCACCTTTATGTAAGTAGCTGATGAATATATAAAAATCAATTTCTGAAAATACGAGTATTCTATTTTCCTGTACATACCCGCATATATGAATATCGCAAGATATAAAAATTTTAATGTCGGGTTCTTGAAAAAACTGAATTTGAGATTTTTGTAATATATTTTATGTATGCTATTTTCGCCTTTTTATTTAATATTATTTATAGTTTTTCTTGTCGTTCGCAAGATGGAAATTAATGAATTAATAAAGATTCGTTCTTTCTTTTTAACTTCTACTAAATCATATTGCTAAATTTATTTAAATTGATTTTACCCTGTACCAAAGGTACAAGGGTATAATGTGTTTGTGCGAAAGTATGTAACATAGAGAAGGAGACGTCGTAGACC
>JBAMCP010002247.1:0-13878 GCA_037075105.1 Lissocephala sabroskyi | reverse complement strand
ATCCCTTAACTTACTGAATTGGAGTCTTAAAAAAAATGAAGAACACTTCTTTTGGAGGCTGAGAAAATCCCTTTTTCTACTTCCCTAGATCATCCTATAAAAATTATAGAAGAAAGAGATTCCCAACTCAAAATCAAGCTTAGGATTTCTGTATGTTTCTACCGATCTTTCCGAAGCTATCTGAGTTTAATTTTTGCTTCCCAAACTTCCTCTTTTTCCCTCCCCATCGTCTGTGGGCTCCCCGCTTTTTGCTGTTTTATCCTCCTTATTCCCATTCCCAGCCGCGAGTTAAGATTTCCTGACCACTGTCTTTTTGGAGTTTGAGTGTCCCCAAGTCGGTCTGTCGGGTTGGCTGGTCGGTTAGCTGTCACCGTTACCATATCACCGCTGGCTGGCCTGGCGGATTGTCGTCTGGTCATTGATTTCAAAAAGTCCCCAGTGATCCGTTGGCAGAAACTGAATGTAGCCCCCTGCCGCCCACCGTTTACATGATATTTGTGAATTATCCGTTGAATAATTGCAATTGTTTGGTGGGTAAAAAATTCTTGTGTGCCAACTTGAAGTCGGCATTTAAACTCGTCCAAGTTGCGGCGAAAAGTCGGCCAGACGCACAGCAAAATGTGAACTTGAACCAACTTCCCGCCAGACAAAGACCTGGCGGCCTGGCCCGCAGCAAAGTTGACTGCCGGAGGTGCCCCAATGCGGCGGCTGCTGCCGCGCGGGTGGCAACGGGAAACTTGTGCTACTTATGCAAAATGCCAACTTGTTCAATGTCACACAGAGCGGAGAGCAGCCTGAATGCACCGATGATGCGGAGCAGCCACGCGGCCAAAAAGTTGACGGCTCATTTTACGCGGAACTAACGTCATCGTCAATTAATGGCGGGCCAACAAAATTAAAGACCAAAATTAAAGAGAAGAGTATAAAAAAACGATTAAAAAAAAATTCCTCAAATAAAAAAATAAATAAATAATTAAAATTTATAGAAACTCTAAACAAAAATACCTCAGCTTGCACTAAAACAAAATTAAATCATTAAAAAAAAATTAAAACATAGTAAATTCTATTTTTGATGACTTCCCGGGCTTAGAATTTTTTTTTTAATATTTAGCAATTTTTTTTAACTTTTTCTTTAATTTAATATTATATTTCTGGGGTACTTCTGTATAACCGTCGCTGCTGTTGACTTCTTAACGTGGTAATTAAGCAAAGAGAACAACATGTTGCACCAACGGCGGCGACAGCAACGGCAACAATGCAAACTTTCGTATAATTCACCAAACATTTTATGAAACACACACACACACCCGCACACACAGGGGCTCATATGGAGCACTTAAAAGCAAAAGGCAGACAGTTGGCAGACTTTTCGAGACAGCCAGACAACAACAACAACAGCAACAACGGCGACGTCAGCAGCAACAACAAAGCCAACTTGGCTGCCATGTTGAATTGGTAGGGCTGCCACTGCATGTGTGTGTGAGTGTGTGTGTGGCAGGGAGAAGGTTAGCTCTCAACCCTCTTCCCCCCCTCCCCCCGCCAGGCCTGTGGTTGCTCTCGTAAAAATAGCAATTAAAATAGTGAAAGTTTTTATGTAAAGTGGTGACGCCATTTCAGCCACCCCATTAACCCATTCTGGCCATCAACTTTCGTCTAGGGTTGCCACCACAAATGCCTTTTCAAGGCTACCAAGTGTAGCCCACATTCCGTATGAGGAACAGCAAAACTTTTCTTAAAACTTTTCCCAAGAATTTCCCGCTCTTGGCATTTATTAAAGTCTTGAAATTTGTTTGTTTGTTTCTTTTTTGCAGCATATTCTTCAAAATTCCAAATTTCAACGAAGAAGAAAGCGTGTTAAACTCAAAAGGCAAATCCAGGAAATCTCGGCAAATCGCAAAGCTAACCGGCAACATCAACGGATTCTGCGAAAACAAATTCAACAAAATCCCCAACAATCCGACAAAGAAGACGACAACAACACGCTACATTTCTGGCAGCGCTCTCTGGCAAATCGAAGAACCCCAAATAATTTCCATAAAAAATTCTTTACGAAAATCAAAACTAAATGCACTCAACACAAACAACAGCAACAACAACAACAGGAACACACACGCCAAGCATCTCGTCACCCCCACACCGGACCACACACAGGGTCAGCGACAACCCTATGATCGAACCCTACCCCAAAAAGAGAGTAAATCTTCGCCATCGCCTCATCCGATGGGTAACACCAAATGGACCAATTAGATTTGTAAAACGCTAAACAAAAGCCCACGAAAATTTTTGCTTTTCGGACTACGAAACTTTCGGTAGAAAACAGAACTAAACTCGGTAAAAAAAAAACTCATTTCGGACTTGAAAAAAAAACAAAAAAACCTTAAAAACAAAAACCAAAAACAGTGTTAAAAACGGCCTTTAAAAAATTGTAGTTTTCTCTGTGTGTGTGTGCAAAGGGCAAAGAAGAAGAAGAAGAATTAAAGGAGAAGACGACAAAATCCGTGAGTGACAAGCCAACAACAACAACCACAACAACTGCAAGGATATAAAACCAACAAAAAAAAAAAAAACACGCACGACGACGACGACGGCCCCGGAAAATCAATTTAAATAAAAATTGCAACTTATGGATTGCTGGACGGGTAACGCCCGACTGGCGAGTGTTTTAGTTTAAGGTAAGTTATATTTTTATATATCTTTGTAAATCTATAAAGGATTCGAATAAACGATAAGAAATCCCTTGAGAAACGGACAGAAGAACTTTGGGAATGGAAGGATTTCGTCTGACAATTCAGGGACTTGAAGTTTTGCAATTTTATATACTTAAAGACTTAAGGAATTTAAGGATAAGAGATCTTTAAGCGACCCCAGAACCACGTTCCTTTTATCACCTTTTTGGAAGGATTTTGGGTTTTCTTTTGGGTCTTACGAAAGATGCTGAAATGGTTGGATGGATTGGATGGTTACTCCAAAAGTTCATGAGACAAGAAGCCCTTTTTTTAAAGGAGGAATTCTTTGTATATTTGGGGATTTCTGGGTCAAAGTATTCTTAGAATTATCTATATTTTTGTTGAATTTATAAAGACTTTTTAACAAGAACTTGCGTTCAAAATAGAGTCCCCATTTTCTCTTATATTTTGTTGGTCTTAAAATTAAATACATTCCCACGAAAGAAAGGATATTTCTAATAATTAAAATAGACATCCACTTCTTTTAAGACCTTAAAAGAATCTGCTGATCCTCTCCCTGAAAACCCTGAATTTCTTTCCTTAGCTCTGTCCCCTTCCAAAGCCTTCGGTCGCTCCCTGAATTCTTTGCATTCCTCTGCGTACAAAGTTGAAAAAAAAATTAATTTTTTTGGCAACTTTTCAAATCGCCTTCCCTTCGACTCATTAACCCTGACTCGCGGCCTTGGCTGTACAGACTTTTGAGAGTGTTTCCGCCTCGGGAACGGAAACCTCTGCCATGGCAATTTCATACGCACACCCAGGCGATTAATCATACCCGAAAACACACAGAAATTCGGTTCTATATTTGTCCAGTCATTTGCAAAGATTTTCAACGCAGGTGAGCGAGAAACGAAGGAGCACGAAATTCGCAAATGAAGGCCAACGATCGTCGGTTGGCATTAAATTAAAAAAAAATATGGCCAGGCTATGGCAGACGATCGGGCCGATCGACGAGATTAGCGCGGCTGTCAATCAATCACAAAAAATAAAGCAAAACCCAACCAAACATCGTTGGGCCACAAAATAGAATTTCTGAGAGGGGCCTGCTAATTTTGGAAACTGCAATTAACGCAGCCAACCACACACAATGAATCTGCGGAGAAGGGAAGGGGAAGCTGGGGAATTTTATTCAAGTTTAAAGCTGAGAGAATTTATGTGGCTTTTTTGCAAGTAAACAATTTAAATTTCTACGGGAAAGAAATGATTAAAAAAATTCATAAACAAATTAAAGAAATTCCTAAAAGTCTGAATTGGCTTTGCAGAATATTTAAGGAACCTTAAGCGACCTAAAAAGTAGAAGATTTGATCCTAAAGCTTTAAAAGAATTAAGGAATCGGAGGTGACTAATTTCGCTTTGAATTTCTGGAACTAATTTAGTTGAATTTCACTCTCTCGCAATTTAAAAGGACTTAAGTTTAAAATTGAATAGAAATTTCAGTCCTTAGCTGTTCAGAAGACTTAAGGAACCTTAATTTTGACTTTAAAGCGCAGAACATTTCATTTTGAAATGCCTCAGATTCTTTGGTTGAAAGAGCAAAAGTTCCCCTTGTGAAGTGGAATTTGTCCTTCAGCTGAAGACTTCCTGTCGCCGCAGGGGTAAATTCGCCATCCCTGAACCCCGACAAACGCGCTTACAATTGCCGAAATTTCCTGCCGAATTAGGCAGCCGACGCCGCCCGCCGACGGTCGCCATGTTCCCTGCTCCGCTTCCCATTGGATTGGGCTGACGTTGTTTGTCCTCCCGGCAAAAACCGCTGTCACTCGGCTCTTGTCAGCTGTCGATCTCTGGCCACGCAACCAAGCCGGGCAATTGTGAGAACACAAAATTCGGCATTCCCAGGGGAGACCTTCCTACCCTCTCCCTCTCCCTCTTGCCAGCTCTCTCGCTCTTTGTCTGGCAATATGTCGTCCCATTGACTTCCGCTGATCGCGAGCGCCGACTTCGGCGCGCAGGCCTGCGTCGTTTCAATTTGACAGTGGATCGTTTGTTTGATCGGCAAACGGGCCAAGCAGAGCAGCAGGAATTGCGAAACGCGTAGATTTTGACCTTGGCCTTGAGTTGCCCAGCGAATGTTACCCAAATTGTGTGCTGAGGTTTTCAGCCCGCCAGCATTCCCAGGAAAACGCTGGAAAATTACATGGCCATCATAATCAACGGTGAATTGATGAGCAGGGCGGAAAGCATAGACCACCGAAAGGGTAATACCCTTTTTTTGGGGGAAGTTTAATTCGCTTCATTCACTCTCTGCGATTTTTTTACCCTTACCCTAAGCCAACTGCTTGGGCCATTCGATGGACTCTGTTGTCGGCTTGAATGCAAGTCGCTGGAAAATCGTTAGTTTTATTGATTTGCTGGCCAGACAGTTAGGCAGACGAGCGCGGCTTGTACCCCTTCCCCCCGACCCGCCCGCTGCGCTACCCTTGGGGCACGCTTGTTCTTGCCTCCTGCGCTTTGTTGCCATTCTGCGGGGAAGACAATGACGATGACAATGTTGGGGTTCCCAAACAACAAGAGAATGCGAAACACTAACAATCACAGAGTGCGAGCGGAAAAAAAATAAACCCTCACTAGTTTTTTTCTTTCCCATACCCCTTACCCTTGGTTGGTGTAGCTTCCTCGGTGTGTGTGCATTTCCTCGAGTGTTTACATAATTATGTGCAATTTATGCGCAACGTGACAAATCAATTTTAGTCACCTGAGAGAGGCATTTTTTTGTTTTTGTCGCCACGTCGCCGCCAGTGAAGAGGGTCAGATTCTCTGGGCTTTCGCACGGTCGTTTTGTCGGTTGTGTCGCTGGCCCCGTTATCACCAGCGACATTCGGGGAACCGTCAATCCAATGATAGCGGTAAAATGCAGGAAAAGCCTCGTCCCCCCCCCCCCCTGCGCGACGGCCTGGCTGATCGGCCCGCGGCTCTGACACGTTTGGGCCAGCATAAATTTTGCGTTTAATTGCCGCTAATCATTTCATGTCGGCCTCTCTCTGTGTGTGTGTGTGTGTGTGTGTGAGGTGCGTGTTCGAGTTATGAAAGTGGCGCCATCGCCGCACTCGGCACGCAGCCATTGAATGCAAAAAAAAGCCAACCAGGCCGCCCGACCGCCCGCCCGCCGATTGCCTGCCTTTCTGCATTCGCTGAATGCTCAGCCGAGCACGCGCTTTCGATAAAAAAGAAAGATATTTGCTTAAGCCCAGGGCTGGGGTACACTATAGGGAAAATGCCAGGCAACACGCACACGGAAAGGAGAGAGAACTGGGGGAAGAGTGGGGATCGTAGGATCGCCGTCGTCGGCCCACCTTACGTATGCGTAATGTGCGTTTAACGCTCCAACTGCTCAAAGGTATGCGGAGGTGGGCAGAAAGGCAGCTTGGAGTGCAGAGAAAGACGGAAAGACGGGCAGTAGACCAGGCAGGGAGTTGGGCAAATGGACAGACTGGGCAGAAAGACGGCTTCGATTAGAGAGAAAGACTGGCAGAAGATCAGCAAGAGAGTTGGACAAACGGGCAGATTGTGAAGACATCTGGGCAAAGAGACAGCCAGAAGAGAGTTGGACAACAGGACAGATTGGTTGTGGAGCTGGGCAGAAAGACAAAAAGCTGGAAAGACAGTTGCACAGGGAGACGGGCAGAAGGTCAGGCTTAGAGTTGGAGAAAAGGACAGATTGTTTGTGGAGGTGGACAGAATTAAGAAAAAGATGAAAAGATGGGAAAGGCTACACAGATAGTTGGACAAAAGGAGAGATTATAGAGACAGATGGGCAGAAAGATGACTTCCAATGGAGAGGAAGACGGAGAGCTTGAAAAACAGTTGGGCAGATAGATAAACAGCCAGAAGGCTAGGCAGAGAGTTGGTGAAAAGGACAGATTGCTTACGGAGGTGGGCAGAAAGACGGCTTCGAATAGAGAATGAGATCTGGAAAGACAGTTGGACAAAGAGACAGTGAAATTTACGGTAGAGAGTTGGACAAAAGAACAGACAGTTTGCGGAAGTGGGCAGAAAAACGTTTTCGAATGTAGAGAAAGAACGAAAGATGAAGGCCAGCTAGTGGGTTGGATAAAAGGACAGATTATCGAGACATTAAGGCATAGATAGGAAAAGGAGAAGGAGGTCAGTAAGACAGTTGGACAGAGAGACAGTTGTACAGTTTATTTAAGGTTGGCTTGGAATAACTTGGAGCCCACGAAATTGGGATCCCTCCAGCGCCTTTTGTGCCTCATCTCCGCAACTCACCATTGTCCTTGAAGCCGCAACCATTAAAACTATTTCTGGAAATAAATTTGCATCTAAAATATCCACAGAAATTTTTAGTTCTATTTTTTTTTTCGGGGTGCTCTGCATTTCCCCGTCGATGAGCTCATTTCAGGGGGGCTTCTGCGTGGGCCGACATCTCTGAGGGGCACCCCTCACCCCTCCCCCTGATCTTCATCATCTGCCATCTGGCCCACCCGTGGCCGTTGCCAAACGACAAAGTCGTTTTCGACAAGAAAAACGGAAAATAAAACAACTTCAAGGTTGTGGGCACGAAATGCACAAAACTGCAGGGGGCGTTGGGCGGAAGGTCGGTCGGTCGGTCGGTCGGCTGGCCGGCGAGGGTGGGTTAATGTCTGGGGCGGATTTTTTTTTTTTTTGGGTGGTTAGTTGGGCGCGTGTAAAACGCAAAAAAGGAAGTGATTAATAAGCAGGCAGCGAACAAAGAGCTCGACGGCGGCTAAGAGGGCACAAAATGCACAAGAAAAGAGAGCAGAGAGGGGGAAAAGAGTGCAGCAAAGAGTATAGCCCCCCACCCCCCCACCGAGGTGCGTTTAAGAGCGCAGCAAAGAGAGGAATGCGACCTGCGCACACTCCCCAGGGGAGGTGGGGGGTGCAGTGCAAATGCAGCGCCCCCCAGGGGTCCCCACCCACCGCGGCCGCAGTTTTGCCGTCGCCTTTTTTGGTTTGCATTTTTTGTTCCCCTCCAATTCGTTGTTGTTGCTGACGTTGTTGTTGTTGCTGCTGCTTTTGTTTGTAATTGCATTTTGCGTGCGTCAATTGCGCATTTGAAGTTGCGTCGCCGCCGCCGCGGCCCTTCCCCCCCGCCGCCTCCGCCACGCTTGTTGGCTGTTCATTTGACTCGGCCGTTGTTGTTGTTGTTTTTTATCTAGCGCCTTGTAATTTAGACAACAACAACAACGACGAGAACAACGTTAATAACCAGGTGCCCGTTATACGCACGCACACCAAACTGTGTTCGCTTTTTATATTTCGTCCTCTATAATTACAAAAACAACGGCAACGGCCAGGCCCACATTGCGTATGAGTGAATTTTGTAGAATGGAAAGGGTATGCAGCAGGCACTGAGGGTGGGGGCTCGGCGACAATTTACCACTATTATTACTGGCATTAATATGGCTTTCTTTTTTTAATGGCCAAAACTAATAGCATCCAAATGTACCTAAAAATTGTCATACCCTCGGGGGTAAAATGGGTCTCATTCAAAGCAAAGCTACAGACGGGGAGTCGTTGAAAGTTGGAGGTCCTTTAAAATCTTCTGAGGGGTAAATGATTATAGCGAAACATCTGCAAACCATTAGGCGATCTCAGACACTCAGAAACTGTAAGATCTTACCCCTTTTGGTAAGGGTATGAGAGAGGCAATTCCAAGCTCTTGAAAGGTCATAAGTGGATCCTAGAGGATCTCAGATATACACATTAAGTTGGCTGAAAGAGAGCCTTGCAGGATTCCGGCAAGATTGGGGAACGAATCTCTCAACAAATTTGTTACCCTTTCTGTGTTAAAATTTACCCTTCCTGGAAAGAGGCTTTTTGTCTACCTCCACTTCCATCCAATCGACAGGCAGAGTATTCCCACTTCGGTGGACCACAGTCCACACAATTTCCACCGTCAAACTGACCAGTGGGTGGGGTGGGGGTCGCCTGGGTGGGCGGCTTGGTCGGTTGACGAGGGCAATTAGCATTTTTAACTTGGCAGGTTCAACTGGCTTAGGTGGCAATGTGCAAATTTATCTGATCAGCTCGGACCGCCGAGTACAGTTGCCGCCAAAATGCCAACGACAGCCGGACAGCCCAATGGACCGACCGACCGACCGGCGACGAACTTTGCGTGTCGCTTGCCGTATGCAATTGTGGGTTAATTATAACCAAGGACCCCAAAGATACAAACAAAGATACAAATGTATCTCGCTGGCCAGATCGGACGTATATATACAAAAAAGTTATATCCATTTCCGCCGATGTTCTCTGCCCGCCCGCCAATGGGGCAAGGTTAATTTGGTTGTTCGCGCTTTTCGGGGGTTGGGCTCTGGTGGCTTTAATTGCATTCACTTGCATAATTTTAATGAGACACGCACACCCACACACACACACACACGCACACCCATATACAAGTACAGTGGGCAATTAAATACAGCAAAAAAAAAATGTCACCCATTTAAGGTCTTCAATGGGAACTGGGGAACCAAGCAGGAAGCGAGAAAGGCAAGGAAAATAAATCGATTTAAATTAATAAATAAGGAAATTTGAAGGAATTAAGGGAATTAATTGAATAAACTATAATGAAGATTATTTAAAATCACTTATTTTTAAAGGTTAAAAGAATTTTTCTTAAATCAGAAAAAAAGTCTAGAAATTCAGAGAATCTCAGAAATAATTATAACAATATTTTGCTAAAGAAAATAATTATTTTCAAGAATTTCATTTAAGCAAAATAGAAATTCTGAGCTTCACAAAAAAATATATAAATATCTTATTAAAGAATTTATTAATTTCAAAAATTTTAGTTAAATTAAATAGGAAAAATAATTGCTTAAAAAATAGCTTATTAAAATTAACTGAATTTAATTATGCAAAATCCGTTAATTATTCTTAGGATCTTTTGATTTCTTTGAATCGCCTTTCCTTTTACCCTTTACCTCTTCCCCTTCCCCCACGACTTCCCACCTGTTTGGGAAGAAAATGCTTCTCGTTTGGTGGGCAAAAATGAAACCAGTTAATTTGCCGCTTTTTTGGTGACAGCTTTTCATTAAGAAAGCCAAGAAAGAATTAATGTAGGCATTATTTTATTAAATTTTATATCCACACACACTCACACACACACTTGCACGTGCACGTGTGTGTAAATCCGGTTGGGCAACTTTCTTGCCGGCGAACAAAAAAAAAACGAGGCTGGCAAAAACTTAAAATAAAAAGGGGCAAACTTTGGGCCTTTTGCCGTGTCACCAACGACGGACGCTTCGGTGGCGGCGGCGACGACGGCAATTAGACAAAAGTTTCACCCAAAACTCACACACTCAAGCGACCCACACACACACACATGCTGGCCGGAGTGTTGCAAATTTTTCCCATGGTTGAGATTCGCGAAGAGTAAGAAAAAAAAAACGAAGAACTTTCGAAAGTTTCGTTGGGCAGGAGGAGCGGCGGCGGGAGGGGATTTGGGATTCCATGTGTTTTGGATTTCGCGCTTGAAAAATGCATAAATTTGGAATAAATTATGCGCCCCACACACACACACACACACATTAATTTAGCCAAATGATGGCCACATAAATTGGCCGCCCCAAACATCTGAAAAGTTCGATGCGGGCTTGGCCAAAAAAACAGCCACAAATTTGATAGATCTCCAGGGGGACGAGGGCGGGGGGAGGGAAGAGCTCCCCAGGTGAAAGAAGAAATTGGCAAGCTGAAGATGAAAAGAAATAAAATAAAAGTAGCCAAATGAAAGGCCCCAAAGGAAGTTGTCGTTCAGTTTTTGGAACTGAAATTATAAAGCAAATAAAATAATTTCAAAGTCGAAGATGTTTTTAAATTAATTTTGATTAAATTTCGAAGTTTCTGCTTAATTTCTTTTGCCCGTTTTTCGTCCCTTTTAAATTTGAAGGGAACCATTTTTCCCCCCCAAAAAAAAAACTCTCAAAATTTATTAATAAATAAATAAATATTTTGGAGCAGATTAAAAAATAAATAAAATAATTTCAAAGTCGAATATATTTTTTTTATTAATTTCAATTAAATTCCAATTTTCTTTTATAATTTCTTCAGCTAAAAACTCCGCCTGTTTGCCGTCTCTTTTAAATTTGAAAGGAACTTTTTTTTCTCCCCCTCAAAAAACCTCTTAAAATTTATTAATAAATTTTAAAATTAATAGTTTGTTCCACGTCTTTTGGGACAGATTAAAAAAAATAAATAAAATAATTTCAAAGTCGAATATATTTTTTTATTAATTTTAATCAAATTACAATTTTTTTTATAATTTCTTCAGCTAAAAACTCCGCCTGTTTGCCGTCTCTTTTAAATTTGAAAGGAACTTTTTTTCTCCCCCCAAAATTTATTAATAAATTTCAAAATTCATATTTTGTTCCACGTGTTTTTGGGGCAGCCAAATTTCATATCTTCGGTTGGAATTTCTAATCCATAAATTGTCATTTTTAGGATTGCCTTTCTCCCACGGCAGAGAGGACCCAGAAAAAAAACCCATCACTAATTGAAGGGAAATTACAATAAATTCAGCCATCGAAATTGGGACCCCCCGTCAGAAATTACTATAATTAAGTTCCCCCTGGTGATTTTAGTAATAACCTATCAGAATCTATTAGAGAAGACATGCAAGAAATCGAATGGCAAAAATGCGCGAATTTTCGGCGGCTTCGTTTCTTTTTTTTTCCAGGGGCAGGGGAAGGGCGATTAATAGGCAAGTTTTTTCGCCAAGTCTATTGAACTTTGGTCGAGTCTTTTTTTTACAACACCCCCTCCGCCGGGTTTGCCCTCAACAACAGTAAAGTTCTGCGGCAACAACAGCAAAATAGAAATGAAAATCCAAATGCGAAAAAGTTCATTGAACCCGCGCGGCTCCAACCGCCGACGAAAGATCAACGACACGCACTCGACAGCAACAACAACAAGAACAACAATCATAGGCCTGTCGTCGGTCGTACGCACAAAACAAAAAAAAATTAAAAAGCCAATGAACCGACGGCGCCGCTGCCCGCCGGCCAGCCCCAAAAAAGTGCGTGAGCTACGCACAAAAAAAATTCGCAAAGAGCGACGGCCGCACGCACCGCCGGCTGCTCTCTTCGCCGGCGCGGCGCTCGGCTCTTCGCACACACCCACTTTTGGCTGGGGGCGGGGGGGCGGCCAAAATGTTGCCAAAAATTTGGCAACCTCAGCGGCTCTCGCGTCGCTCATGGCCGCTGCTTTTTTTTTTCAAAGTCAAGTTGAAGAGCAAAGCTCCCCACACACACACATGGGGAGGCGAGTGAGCGTGGCGAGCGATCGACTTGCGAATTCTCTTTGGTTGGGGCGACGTTGGCGCCGGCAGCGCTGCCCGCGTTCTTACGCAATTTCGCATGTTTGGCAAACACCAGAAAAATTATCAAAAAAACCTTCGAAAAAATTATCGCAAAAAACGAAAAAAATTATCACAAAAATTGTTCACTGTTTTTTTTTTTGCAGTTTTGGGTGCTCAGGTTTATCAGCGTGCACTTGATCTGCCCGTGTGTGTGTGGGTGGCAGTATTTTTTTTTTTTAGTATTTATTCTTATCGGCGCGTTAGGGGGAAAAAATTAAACAAAATTGTGCAAACTTTGCAAGGCGTACAGAAAAAATAAATGCAATTGAGCACGTCAGGGAAACCGTTTGGATTTCGTGACATTTTCTCAAAAAAATACTAACAAAAATGCTAAAAAAAAATACCGAAATTTGTTTAACGTTGAAGGTTTGACGAAAGTTTGAAAAACACCAAAATCACCTTCAAAATATTCGGAGGGCTGAAAAAAATTTGCTGGGTCTTCAAAAAAAGTACAGTTGCCGTTAGTTTAGCTAAATGGGTTTTATGCGGGGCTGGCTGAGTTCGTTTGGATTGGAGAGAAATAGATCATAAATGGGAATTACGCAATTCTGAAGACTTCGGGACTTTGAGATCTCTGGGAATTTTTAAAGCTCTTCAAGACCTTTAACAAATCCCTGTCTTTAATTTTTGTGGCAATTACAACATTATATCACTTTATTATAAAATAAATTCCTTAACCTTATTAAAGATTATATCAATTTTTAAATACCTTACCAAAGATTTGGGATTAAGGAAAATATCCAAAGAACTTTATCCCTTAGGCAATTAAAAAAAAGACTTCCCAGAGAAGCTGGAAATAATCCCTGAAAGTTAAGCCTTATTTTAGATTAAACCAGGAAATATAAAATAGATCATTCCTCCCCCCTACCCCCTTTCCACCACCCACCGTTCCCCCCTGCAATGATTTTGGGCTTATTTGTTCACTTTTCCTTGCATTTATTTTTGGGTTGCCGACCAGCCGATAAGGAAGACTCAACCTATTATAATCCCCCCCATCCCCCTCTATAAAACGACGACGAAAAAAATATAGAAACATATGTTCTTATCTCTATTAGAGAAGTAGTGCTGCCGGGCCGGCAAAGTAGGTCAGCGGCGGATCCAACGCACTTCCAAAACGACGACAGAGCCGAAAAGATGACGAGGCCTACGCACTGAAAAATACACACAAAAAAAAAACGACGACTCATTGCGAGTGTGCGTGTGTGTGTGTGTGTGCGTATACGTATTGCGTATACGCAATGTGTGTCAAGGACAGAAATGTGCGAATTTTTTTTTATGATTTTTTATTGTGCGAAACTAAAATTAAACGACGCCAAAAGCCAGCGCCACGCACCGAACCAACACACACACACACACACTCGCACACCCAGCGGAGTGCTGAAGTGTTTGTAGATAGCATTGAATTTCATTAAATGCCCGCAGCCCCCCCGTCGGCCCCCTGGCCCAGGCCCTGGGACTTGGAAACAGAGGAAGAAACACTTTTTCGCCTTTTTTTGTGGACTCGTTTGGGTCAAAGGTGCCGGGAGAAATTTCTCTATAGCGAATTTTGTTGGTGGCTTTGTCTTTTCTAACGCTCTATATAATTTTTTTTTGTTTTGTTTTTGGCATTTTTTTCTATGTCAAATTTCCAATTGGGTCGCACGCATGGCGAATTTTTTCGCCAACGATCGCGGAAACGAAACAAAAGCCGAAGATGCGAGTGTAGTCGTTGCCGTGACTGTACAGCTGTGTGTGTGTGTGCGAGTGTGCGAGTGTGTGTGTGTATAACGCATTGCGTAATCTCTTTAGCTCTCTTTTGATAGCCTCTATATGTC